>OMNN01025652.1:0-14221 GCA_900302755.1 Chromis chromis
TGTAAGTCACACAGACCTCAGCTGGGAGAGCGAGGGAGGGAGAGATGGAGAAATCAAGAGAGAGACATTAACCTTTCCTTGAAGCGAGTGTGAAGCTGTTTCATCTGACCACCATCCTCCCCGTAAACCTTTTCTCCAACTCGATCTCCACTTCCTGCTACCTTTGATTTTACTAACTGCTCTTCTAGAACTGCGCTTCCCTAATGCGTTATGTAATCTTGATCAACTTTGGGTTCCACTGAGTTCAAGTATGAATCTGAAAACACACTTAAGTTGTTTTTGTTGCTTTATATAACCAGTTGATAGAGATTTCTTGTGACTGAAGCCAAGCTCCATGTGTTGGACTAAACACCTGATGATGTCTTTTGCGCAGGAAGTAATGCCTCCATGTCTTCTGATGTGGTTTTGTTAAAAACAGGAGAAGTCTAGAGTGGAAAAACAAACTTCATCAACTGAATAAAGCCCAAGGAAAAATCTGTCAGAAATACACCCACGCTACTCGACTGACAAGTTATTGCTGGGAAGTGCAGAGGAAAGGCATGAAAGATGGAGGCAAACTCAATTACAAAATAAGAAACTTAAGGATTACAAAGTGTCACATCTGCACATCATATATGTCTTTTACACACTCATCCTGTACCTCAGTATGAGGTAACAAACAGTCAATCTGCAACACAAGCTTCTCCAGCAATCAGTTTTTGCCACTGGCAATGCCGCCGGTATTTTAGGCTGTCTTTGTACTTCTTGAAAAATAAAATATGACTTTGGTTTGATTTTCTGGGACCACATATGCGTCACATAGAAGCCTAACTTTTTTTGGATGGTGAAATGAGTTTGTGTTGCTCCAAAGGGCAGCAAGTATTGGTGGCTGACTGTAACTGGGCTCACAAGGGAGCTGCTTAAAGATGCTGTGTTTGGGTGAAATATCACAAATAATCAGTATCATCAATAATCAGCCGCTGCCACTGGCATTGCTGCTGGCATTGTAGATGCTGTCTTGGAAAGAAATATATGATTTCAGATGAAATATCTTTGATCATGCACGGGGTGTCTGTGGAGCAGCATAGAGTTAAGTTAAGTGGTGATGAGAAAGCTATGATTTATGGTCATTTCACAGCAATCATAGTATGAACACTACTTTTTTTTAAAATAGGAAAACATATGTTATGTGAATGTGACCCACCACACAATAACTGTTTACATTCTTTATTGTACCTTTGTGACACTGGGCTACATAAATTCTTACTGAACAGAGGTACTAATGGTATGTTCTACCTTTACCATAAGGTAGCTTCTGTCATTTCTTTTCATTATCAAACAGGACAATGCTTCCCTTCATTCACAGAGAGAGAACACAGTCAAAAGAATGTTTACAGTGAAGCTAATGTTTGGATGTGTGGTATTAAAAGGGAGAAAACTCCTCCGCATTTCTTCAACTTTCTTCATGTTGTCGTCACTCTGAAGAAGCTTGTTGCCACTGTAAACCTGACACGAAAAGACATTTTTAGAGGAGTGTTCGCTACAGCATATCTACACTACACAGGTGTGTTGTATACATCCATCTATTTATTCATCCATTATATATACTCACTTCATCCTTTTCATGTTAGCAGTGGACTTTAGCCCATGGCACCTGACGCTATGCCAGAAGCAAGGTACATCCAGGACAGGTAGCCAGTCGATCATTGAGCTAAAACAACCAACCATTCACACTCACTCTCACTCCCACTGGAACATTTGAGTTTCAGGTGTTGTGGGGGTAACAACAGTTTTTTGAAAAGAATGACCAATCTTTTGTGACCCCCGGAGAGCTGTGTTAAATCTGATAAATGCCTTTTAAGTGATGTTACTTGAGTCAGTGTTGGTTGAGGACTAAGTCTGAAAATGCACACGAATCTGGGGCAAGTAAGTGTACCAGTCCTCTGTAGCCCAAACCTCATCTCTGCTTCAGGCTCGCAGCTTGAGGCTACATTAGCCACTGCTTATATAAGACATCAATGTATTAATGCTTTTTGCATTGGCAAACTGATCTAAGTATGAAACAGGACATATCATGCATATTTGCAGGTCTGTATTTTATTCTGAGTGTCTGCTGGCTTATCTTTGCATGATTTATGAGCCAAAACGTCTTAGTTCTCTTATATTGGCCCTTTAAGGAGCCAGAAGAATATCCTCTGTTGAAGTCCGGTGTATTTAATTCCTGTAGGGTCTTTCTCATGATGCACCTATGCTGCTCCCATTAGCCAGTGAAAGCTGCCCTTTGTAGACCTCTGCAAGACTGTGAAAACAAACAACAGGAGTTGGATTTCGATTAGTTTTTCGATCTTTACTCAAAATACCATCTTCTCATATATATCTGTGCATGTCCAAATCCAGAATTTGTAAGTCACATGTCAACAACCTATTGAAGCACCTTAACAACTAGGGCTGTTTGAAGATGTTCATGAATGAATGTTATCAGTTCAATGGTGAGAGTAGAGATCACACTGCATCCAGAGGCATCCAGGGAACATGTTAAGATAGATTCGCCGCATGTTTTGGAACGTCTACCATCTATATCTATATCTGATGACTTCTGATGAAACAACAGTTAATAAATGGCAAAAAATCACAAAAAGCAAGAATCTCCCCTGTAAGAGTTTGAGATTGAGTGCAAAAGTGTTTGGAGTGTAGATGTGGAAAATCAGTGAGAAGATACTGAGCAATGTCTGGGTGTTTCCAATAACTGGTAGGACTTTGACTACAAAACATTCTCTGTTCCAAAGATACCTGGAAGAGGATAGACTGGACAGATGTGTAGACGTAAAACTAAAAGATAGAGGAGAGACAAGACAAGAGTTGTAGAAAGCATGTAATCAAAGAGCGCATATGAATTAATATCTAGGAAACAGTGAGTCAGTATCATGGAGGTTGACACTTCTGGCCACTCCTTTATCAGTGATGATTTTTACACAATGTATGAACGAACATGAAGTATTTCCTTGTTAGTCACAGGATCCCCAGCGTGAAACATGGCCAATGCAGTTTCTTCCTGCTACAGTTTCTTGTAGTCCACCTGGATACAAACAAAGCAAATCGCTGCTTTCCAAAACAGAGTGAACTAGTGGAATCACAAAATCAGCTGCCATGATAGCTGTCTGCACCAGTGCCTACTACTGGAGTAAAACTCTTTGTCTGCATCAATAATCTCTCTCCAGAGAACCATTTCCCTGGATAAATATTGGTTTTTGCGTTGGCCCCTGTAATGGCATCTTGTGCAGGCGGCGGGGCCCGTAAGTGACTAAGTGACGTTGTCTGTCACGCCGTTGGCAGGCTGGCGTGGGAGTCGTTGGCACATTGTGGGGTCTCTCCAACGCTCATTTGAATTCGCTCGTCCCCAATCATGCCACTACACTCAGCGACTACACACTTCCACACTCCACTCACACACTACTCCCACTACCTGTTTGGGCGCCGGCGTTCTCATTTGCATGAAATAAGATGGAAATGGAGCCCTTATTTATGCCAACAGAAATGGAGTGTGTTATTAAGGGCACTATTGTGCAAAAGAGACGGCGGCGGTAAGAATACATTACAGAGGCTATTTCTGGAGTGGCTCGAGTCACACAGAGGGTAATGCTTTACAGGTCCCTGATGACTTCTACAGTCTGGGTGCCAACACTCTAGAAGGGATGTGTGCATGCTTACGTGCATTTTTGCGTGTGAATGTGTGCATGTTTGTTTATGTGTATGAGCCTGTGTTTGATTGTTTGTGTATGTGTGCATTTATCTACAGTACCAATATGTGTGTGTGTGTGTGTGTATGTTGCTGTATACTTGCTCACACCTGGTGAATTTGATTCTAGGAGATGATCATTTGTATATTGCCCAATGGATTGGGTTTCCAGTGATTGACAGGTCTCCATTCATACTGGCTGCATTGTAAGTCTGTTTATGTTGTGTAGGCTGGGCAGGAGGGAGGCAGAGCTCCATTTCTGTCAGTCAGGCACTGATACAGTGGTTCGAAGTGTTCAGTGGGTCATTTCTGTTTTTATGAGGCTAAAATGGGAGGAGGATAAAGGTCTAGAGGCAGCTGCCACCCATTATTTACTCTTACTTGTTTGTATAGTGAAATATAGGCAGTTGTTCGTAAAGTGCTATGAAGGTTTAAGAAAAGATTGATCCTGCTAATGAAAAGAAGATGTGCTTGTTTTCAGCTTGCACTTGCAGCCCTGCAGGATATTGTGTTTAAAGGTAATTTATTTTTGGTTGTGTCTGTGCTTTTTGCTGCATCTTGTCTTTGGCTAAAAACTGGACCTTAATATATCAGAACGTCTCTACCATTAAAAATCTGGTTTCCCCAAAAAATACACCTGTGGAAAACTGGACTGTGTGTCTGTGTGAACAAAACACCTTTCTCCAAACTTCATTAAGGCTACCATGCCATGACTACCGCTGAATTTAACACAGACATGAGGATGATTTTAAAACATGAATAAGCTACCATAAGATAAAAACCATATTAATTAAAAAACAGGTTAAAAAGTTTGGTTTTAAGTTTACATTTAAGAATGTCAGCTCTTCAGAGCGCCCCGATAGCCTAACGGTTATGTCGCGTGACCCACATGCAGAGATGTAGCGGCTGTCCTGGGTTCGAGTCCGACCTTGGGCATTTACCGCATGTCTTTCCCCACCCTCTCCCGTTTCCGATTCTATCCACTGTCCTATCGAATAAAGGCGAAAAGCCAAAAAGAAATAAATCCAAAGAATGTGAGCTCTTTAAGACATTTCAGATCCTCAGGTAGATTGTTCCATTAGCACAGAACATAAAAACCAATACCTGCCTCAGTTAAAGTTTTTGGTCAGTAGTGCAGTTTTATTAATTTCTGCCTCTGTACACCGCCACAATGGATTTAAAATGGAGCAATCAAGATTGGATTGCAGTGTAGAGTTTCAGCTTCAGTTCTTAGAATTCAACAAAATATTGCATTAATCATTTAGAAATTACAGTGATTTTTTAGTCACTTCATTTTAATTGGCTCAAAAGTAATTGGACATTTTCCTAATAAGCAGTTTCATAGCCAGCGGTGGCCTGTTTCCTCCTTCTTTAATGACAAATTGGGGAGATAAAAGATCTGGACTTGATTCCAAGTCTTGAATTTGCAAATTTGGAAGCTGTTTGTGGGAACACTTAATATGAGGTTGATGCAACTAAAGGAGGCTGAAAAAACAAAACAGAACTATCTGAGAGGTAGCAGAAGCTTAATGAGCGGCCAAATCCAAAAATTTGGTACATTCATCGGAAGAAGTAATGTCATGCGAGCTTAGCTAAACCAAAAGGCCTGGAGGACAATCTAAGACAACTAAAGTGGGTGATTTCAGTTATTTTGATGAGCAAAAACGTCTTCAACACATCTAACCAAACTAGTCAAGAATACGCTTAAGGAGGAAATCGCATTAAAGCAGAAACAGAAAGGACAGCTGAAACCAGAATGTACCAGAGTGATGGGAAGAGAAGGGTAATTGGACAGAAAGAAAGAGCTCTTGATCCAAAGCTGACCATATCATCTGTGGACGTAGTGTTATGACATGGGCATGTATGGTTGCCAGTGGACCCTGGTCATTGATGTTTATTAATGTAGCCTCTTATAGATTATGTTAGCAGGATGAATTCTGAAGTGTACTGAGCTGCACTTCCTACTCAGATTCTGCTAAGTTGCTGCCAAACTGATAGGTGGCACTTCACAGCACATATGGATAATGACTCAAAACATACTGCGAATGCAACTTGAGAGCCTATTAATGCAAAGTAATGCAGTGTTCTTAAATGGCTGAGTTGGTTACTTGACCTCACCCCGACTGAGCTGCTTTTCACTTACCGAGGACCCAGCTGAAAGCAGAGAGACCCACAAGCAAGCAGAAAGTGAAGGTGGCTGCAGTAAAGGCCTGGCAAAGCATCTCAAGGGAGGAAACTCAGCATCTGGTCATGTCCATGGGATCCAGACTTCAGAGTCATTAACTCCAAAGAATTTGCATCTTCCTATTTATAGTTATGTTAGTTCATGTAATTATTTTAAAGCCTGTGAAAGTGGAGGGACTATGTAAAGAAAATAGCTGTAATGTAATTGTTTAGTGCATTGTCCACACTTCAGTCACATCTTGATGGCTGCATTTCAAATTCATCGTCTTGGTGTACAGAGGCAAATTTACAGAAATAGTGTCACTGTCCAAAAACTTAGACCCTGCTGGTTCGTACATTGGAAAACAAGTCGACTTATGCAAGACTATTAAGTGCTTTCAAACAAGGAAAGGCTTTTGAAATCAATTTGGAAACTGACTAGCGACCAGTGTGAGAACTTTAAACTGGGATCAATTTGTTCCTTCCTTCTGGTTCTAGTCAGCACTTGGCCAACAGAGTTCAGAATCAACTGTAACTGATTTACATCTTTTTTTGGCTAAAGCAGAACAAGGGAACATTAAGTAGTTTAGCCTACTGGATATAAAAGTAAGCCTTGGCTATTGCTCTGTGCTGCTCAGAGAGAGAAATGGACGAACTCTAGCTGTAGTTGTATGATAATCAACAGCAGACTTTTTGCTTTAATTTGCAAATGTTAGCATGTAAACACTAAAATAAGATGGCAAACATAGTAACATACATGTTAACCTTAACTGCGGCCACGTTAGCAGGCTCATGTTAGCATTTTGTCATACTCACAGAACAACTAGTGTCACTGGAAACTCTTAGTCTTGTTTAGGGATGGGAATTGATAAGATTTTTACGATTCCAATTCCATTTTCGATTCTGCTTAACGATTCGGTTCTTTATCTATTCTCTTATCGGTTCTCATTTGGGGGAAAAGGAGAACAGAGGACGTGCTAACGTTGCTGCTGGGTTGAGATTCACTCCGGAAAAGATCGAAAACGCGACATTCATTCCAAGTTATTGCATGCTGTGTGTGCAAATGTTTCTGCATATCTGTAGTATTTCCTCCCTTTGATGAAAGATCCACTTTGCAAGTATTGCAAGTTGCCCTGTTGTCATGCTTTCTCGTGAAATGTAACCAAACTTTCGAGCGCTTGTGCTGCTTGGGCGCCATGTTTCCTGCTGGCTGCACTGGTGAATGATGTCGCCACGCACGTTGCGTAGCTTGCGTAAGCTATGCAACGTGTGTGGTGACGTCATTCGCGGCCACTGAAATTGATAAGGGAATCATTTGCAAAATTTTCCATGGAATCGAAACACTGGGAACCGATTCTCAACAAGAATCGGTTTTCGATTCCCATCCCTAGTCTTGTTAGAATAAGTGTGCAGGAGGTGGAATGCTAAATCTAAAAATAAGAAATATGCAGGTTATCCCTGAATCAGAGTGCAGTGGGACTTCTGTAAGCAGCTGTAGACTCGATGTTAGCGATGTCCCATCCCTCAAAACACGAAATAACACACTAAAATGGCTGTCGTAGACAGCTGTTACTTCTCTGCCACTTTATACCACTCTGGCTCAGAATAATGATTGAAAGTTTTGTAGCGATTGAGAAAGTAATAGTGATACAGAAGGAAGTGAAAACAAATTGGAAATCAAGTGTTATTATCAAGCTAACTACTGTAAAGGTACTTTGATACATTCTCTTGTAACCACATGTTGGTAGATATGAGCATATGTTGTTTAGCACATTTTCTTCTTCACCACAAAGTGTAATTGTAACATCAGGTACTACATAAGAATAAAATCAGAAAATCTGTGATTAAAATCAAGCAGTTATGATAAGAATTCCTGGGATTCCTGGGAAAAACTTTGACTAATTCTTAGATTCAAAACCTGATCTCGTACTCAGTCTCTTTATATTTTCTTTCTGATAGCTGCAGGGTTGTATTGTCTACACATAGATACAGCCTAGTTTTCTTGTCACCTTTCGCTAACCCCATTGGACAGCTTGTCCTTTCTTTGACCTCATCTGACCTCTCTGACCTTTTGCATCCAGCCCAAACCTGAACCTGCTCCTCCACTAACCCTTGATTGGCCCCTGAGTGACCAGCGACCTTTAACCTTATCGGATTTGCCGTTTCCAGGGTGCCTCAGTGTAGCGAGACCACGCTGGGTAAACATTTTGAGCTGCTCAATTGGGTAAAACCCTACACACTGACATTGACACAGTTTAGAGAGAGAAGGCTGTTATTGTAAAATATGTAATGATTTTCAAAATAAAATGATGGCCTTACCTCTTCTGCTGCTTGTGTTTGCATTGGTTGTGTTGTAGTCATGTTTATTTGCATATTGATTTAGTATCTTATTTAGCAGCTTATAGCGGGAGTGTCTGTGATGAAGGAGTGTCGTATTCAGACCTTGTTTGTAAAGCTTTTTTTTTGTTTAGTTTTTTTTTCACATGCCTTGTTATTGACTTTATTAGCATGTGAGTAGCAGCCTGGGAGCGTATCTCATCTGTCCTTCTGAAGGGTGGCCATTTCCAAATGTTAAAATGAGAGAAGAAGAAAAAAAAAGTTGCCCATTAACTGGAAATCCCCCCCTCCCAGGGCTAAATTGGTGTAAATAGTATTGTTCCCCTCTCTGTCAAAGATATATGGAATGTCGTTTCGCTGATGGCTTCAGTAAATGCTCCAGCCAGGCAGGCGTGTAGATATAACAGATCTGCTCCAACACTGCATCTAACCACTGGGCTGTGTAACTGGCCCTACACTGCATTCGTCATACAACGTGTATTCATGTGTATGTTGGCGTGATTGTGCGTGTCGGTATGTGCGTCTGTTCAGAAGCATTTAGGAGGCGAAAACAAAGCAGAGCAAGCTCGAAAGAGGAGAAAGAGAGGAAGTAGATGGAGAACAGAGAGAGTTACTGTTGGGAAAATACACATCAAATAAGCTAATGCCAAGGCCAGTGTGGTCCCATAATTTCTCCATTGAACCAGAGGTCAAACTGGGGTCAAGCTACCTCTATTGATTTCTTTCCAGGCTTTGTGGCAGTATTTCTTACTACTAATAGCAAGTGCAGACCTTTACCAGCACTGGGTGTCATTTCTCTGTATCATTACAGGAGGGAACTGTTTCTAGATTCCACATCCCAAACAGGAGAAACAGTATAATATGTACTTAATAAAAGATAACAGATAAAAATATTTAATGCATGATTTAGTTTGCATCTGTTTATCTCTGTATATTTGTCACGTGCATGCAGAGCGCTGTGTGATTTCACTGTATGTTTGTACGGGTACAAGCTTATCATTTTGCATGTAAACTGCATCGGACTGTGTGTGTGCTGCACGTGTGTGTGTGTGTGTGTGTGTATGTGCGCACACCTATATCAGTGTGTTCCTGGCGTGCAGTGATGGATCGCAGCAGTTCCCTGTTTACCTAGCCTCATGATTTCCTGTGCGTGCATGTAACAAGTGGAGTTTGGCAGGATTAATGAGCACACAGCTTGCTGAATGGGTGTTTGGCTCCGCAGAGCACTCCATCATGGCCTGATGCTGCTACCATATCCCTCACAAACACACACGCACTCACACACACAACATCATGCACTCTGCAACTCACCACTTACCCCTGCTCTTAATTACACATGCTTAGCCAAGTCCCATTAAGCAAGCCCCCCTCTCCCTTGCTAAACAATGGTAAAGCATCCACATTTCTCATAGAGAGCTGTGTTTAAATATAGTCTCAACTCTGCAGTGAGTGTAGGAGGTAAATTGTTCTAATATGGTTGCTCCTGAGATGCCCAGAGGAAGAGGTAGAGTGTAAAGTTTTAACTCAGTCACCCAAAATGTGTTAATTGTTTTCATGTTTTAATTAATGTCATGTTTGTGTCCATGTAAGGACTTCAGGATTGTGTAGATGATTTCCAGAGGAGTTTTCAGGAGACGCCTTGTGATTAGCCCCTTGGTGGCTGTTTTTGCAATCTGAGGGATGTGAACACGCAGTAATGAACAGCTGATGTGTGTGTGTATGTGTGTATGTATGTGTGTGTGTGTGTGTGTGTGTGTGTGTGTGTGTAGGTGTTTGTAGGTGTGTGTGTGTGTGTGTGTGTGTGTTGTCTTTATTTTAATAAAGTGAAGAACAACCCCAATAGAACTTAAAAGACATGCGCTGTTTGGATGTTAACTTTTTTCAGTGATGCTTTATAATGATTTGGTTTGGATAATATCAGGATACCCATATCTAAAATGCCAATCCATGCCAAGATGTATCATGCAGACAGAAGACCAGTAAAAATAATAATGTTTGCTAATCCCAGGGAGCCAGTAGCAACATGCAATATAATTACAGCCTCTTCAGTTTGATTCCAGCCAGGCTACTTTGTAGCATGTCATACCACCCTCTGCTTCCTCTATTATTTTCCTACTTTTGCCATTGGCTACTGTATAAATTTCCTGCTTCCCAAGTGAAGTCAGAAATACCTAAAAAAAAAGAAGAAGTGTTTTAAAAGATGTTGTGCATCACTAATTCAGTGAAATTAATTATTTTCTGAAATACTGAATCCTTCTCAAGATGTAGAAGTTGTGTGTGGACTCACAAAGAAACCACACAATGTGGGTGTTTCAATACATGTCATACATGAGTGTCTGTTGCCCTTAAAACTCAGGATCTCTTGGCACTGCTGCATTGATTTTGACTCCTCTGTTTTTTCTATCAGTCTCTCAGTTGTGTGGAATTGTAAATGAGTGAAGCATTACCATTGCCATTGG
The DNA here is from genome assembly GCA_900302755.1 of Chromis chromis. NCBI lineage: Eukaryota > Metazoa > Chordata > Actinopteri > Pomacentridae > Chromis > Chromis chromis. Next base: position 10,675 of record OMNN01025652.1, read on the forward strand.
CTACTGTATAAAATTACCTGCTGGCTATGAGCTAGTTTTGGTGGCTAATATTTGTACAACACTGCTTGCATTTTAAACTAACCTACTGGCTAATTAGGAAGCTAACAATAGCTAAGCTGTTTGCTTTGGTTAAATTAGCCTTTTTCTGAAGCTGTAACTCACAGTGCTTTGTGGCACCTTTGTTGGACCTCCTGAGAAGACGGTTTATTGTATCACTGACACACACATGAACACACATCAGATACATACAGTTTACAGTTAATTCATGCTGCTCATGCTGGTCTGTTGTATTCACCTTGCATAGCTGTGGCAGCTTATTATTCTGAGATGATCTCACATTATCTGTCTTGTGTTGGTAGAGATCATTACAACTCCTTAAGGTGATACACTTTATTATGTAAGTGTTGCACAGAGCTCATAATATACTTGGTGTATAAGAAGTAAATTCTGATTCTGCCACATGCATCTGTAGCAGTCACTACTTGAAATTAAGTATGCTGTGTCTGCTTTATTACGTACTGTATGTGTGACTTTGTGTTAAAGTTGGCGTTTGTGCATGCAAGTGTGTCCTCTTTTGCATATTTGTTTCTAACAGTGTTTCACGTTTATATGTATTTGTGTTTGTGCGTGCGTGTGGCCAGGGAGGGGGTTGGGTAGAAAGGAGGACAGGAGGGTAGAGCAGAAATCAAATCACTTAATTGCTGCATTTTTCATCTCCATCTTTTGTTTTATGGCGGCTGAGGGCCGGCGAGCGACTCTGGCTGTGATTCATGGACATCAGGGAGGCCTGTGAGCAGCGCCATCCCTCATCAGCATCCAGCCGCCCGCGTACCCAAAGCACCCACACAATTACCGTGATGAATATGACTTGTTTTTGTTGTTTGCTTTTCTTTTTTTTCCCCCACTCTTTTACATTGCTACCTTCATCTGGTTTTTGTGGGAACCGGGTGGTGCTTAATGCAGCCGCTGAGCTGTCAGAAATAAACAATTTACCATTTCAGGTTCATTCCTTCCTCTGCACCCTCCTCCTATGAGAGCTGAGCCCACTGAGACTGGGAGAGAGCAGATACAGACAGATAGGCATGCATGGAAGGAGAGGGAGGGAGATCCAGATAAGGAAGAGATAAATATAGGGAGGGGAGACGAGGGATGTGTTCATAGATGCTGTGAGGAGATGTGGGGAGTGGAGGATATCAAAATGGAAAGAGGGAGTGGAGATGTTGCGAAAGCGGAAAGAACAGAAAGGTACAGGAAGTAAGTAGGAGATACAAAGAGATATTACATGTCTGAGAGAGAGACATAGAAGATGAGAGGGAGGTGGATAAGGAATGCGATGGTGGAGCACTGATAGTGGGAGGGTGGGAGAGAGAGAATGAGAACAGCGCTGGAAGGAAAGATAAGGCAAAAAAAAGAGAGCAAGGAGATAGAGGGAAGGATGAAATCATAGAGAGAAGCTTTGTCGTATCATGTTGGGTGTGTGACATGTCAATACTGTACCTCCTGCCTGGTTGTCCCTTTGATGCATACATGGACACTTGACTAAACCCAGTTTATATAAAAAAAAATACAATTTACACATGGGAACAAATGCAAATTTAGAATTTTACTGGCATTCCTTTATAGAGCCTTCTTTCTTTTTTGACTTATGGCATAAGTCGTTTACAGTTTGTCTTCCTTTCTTATGCATCACTGGTGGATAACTGTCAATAATCAGATATTAAGGATCGCTTTTTTAGTGTGTTTGAACCACTTTGCTCAGCAGCCACGAGTTCTGCTCTCAGCCGCTTCAACAGCAGATTGTCACATCTGGCAGCCATGTGCTAAAAATGTGTTGTTCATGCAGAGGAGAGTAAACTTCGGCATAAGTTCATTATTTTATGCTCCATGCCGTTATCGGTGCAGTTTTAAATTTGTAAATATTTTACAATCGTATTTCCACATTGATTTGTATGTGTTATAAAACCTCCAGCACTTATACAATAATAATATCATTTCGACATCGACCCACCAGCAAAAGAAATCATCATTTTTACATGAAATACACGATCTTAAAACCAGCAAAGCCAGAAGCCACTGCTGTCCAGACTACTGGCTACCTATATGTCTCACACACACACACTCTCCCTCTCATACAATACACACAGGCACACACACACACAGCCTTTGATCACACACTTGGCAAAATAAACTTGCTGTGGCAGCGAGGTTGCCTCCCCATCGTCTCTCCACAAAGGAGCGTGTTGCACTGGGGCTTCACATACTGCGCTAAACATAGAGGGAGAGACAAGAGAGAGAAGATGAAACAAAAGCTAAGCCTCAGACGTCATGTCCGCTCATCACTTTGTTTGTTTGTTTGTGTGTTTGTTTGCATCTCTCACAGCGGTGGACAGAAGCGAGTCGGAGCATACTGGGTGGAAGAAAAAGCTGCAAGCGGGGACAGTGCATGTGTATTTGTGTATGAGGAGCGAGGATTTCAGATTATTATGTGTGTGTGTGCTTTGTGGATGAGCTGCCTATTGCGCCCACAGCAACCTGGGAATGTTGCAGAGGAAGATACATGAGTGTCAGGGTTGGAAAAAGTGTCTTCAAACTAAAAAAAAGAAATGTAGAAAATAAAAATCTATTAAATCATATGAAAATAGATGATTAAAATGAAAACCAGATCTGTAAACTCCACTTATAATTATAGCACCACTTACTATTTGTAGGGTCAATAAAACAGAGAGGCCAAACACTTCTCACTCAGGTGACAAGAGGGACTACATTTAACAAATCAGCTTCTAAATATTACTTTTTCAAACCAATACTCCACATTTTAACAGTTAACAATGTGCTAATGCAGCTTTGGTTTGGCTACACTAGAAAGGGTTTTCTTCATACATTTGGGCTCCAGCACCCCAAATAACGTTCTGAAATGGCTCTTGGTCAATTGCATGATATTACTAATTGCTTTAGTTATCACGTAGCACAGTGGTTTGTGGAAGAGCAGTACGACATTATCTCAAATGTGTTGTTTGACCCCGTGGTGGTTATTTATGGTGTCCTTCGTGTTGGTAGTGAAGATGTTTATGTTCATGTGATCTTCGTCTTGTCAGCATCTCCTTTGTCCATATTTTACAGAGCAGTACTGCCACACACATGACTTTAATACAGGTAGCATTTGCTGTCTGTGTTACCAGTGTTGCCTCCATGCAATTCCATGACACCATTGCATTACCTTTTCTAAGCAATCTGTGTTTGGTCGTAGGTAAAGCCAGCGATTTTAATCCAGTTCTAATCCTGAAAAGTTTATCACAATAAAATGTTTAATTTCAGTCGATATTAATAATTATTAATAAGAAAAAAAAGGTTTATTTTATATTTAAACACCTTACTTTAAATGTAACCATATCAGCCTATTTATCAAGATCCATGTTTTTTTTACAATGAAAAACATCCATAAGTAAATTTATATACATAAATAAACAGAAATAAGGATAAGGGAATATTAAATAAATAACCAGGATGTGGCTACTTCTTCCGGCACTTGAATAGTGGGAACTAGGGG
>OMNN01025655.1:0-11462 GCA_900302755.1 Chromis chromis
AAAAAAATAAAAACCTGCACAAAATTTAAATAATACTGTCTCAGAACTGATGACATTGAAAAACATTGATTACTGATGACCTTTTAAATGAAGCAGTGTCTACATGTGACCTCCTGTTACATGCTGAAGATGTCATTGACCTACGAAGATGTAAAGTATTATCTTTTAAAATTAGAAAGACACACTCACAGAGAATATAGATAGAAATAATTTTTATTCTTTCTTGCCTTAACTGCACTTTCAGACTCTCACATTTACTTTGTGACCCCTTTGAATGATCCAGGTTCTTTTCTAACTTCATATTTAACATTTTTTATATTCCTCAATCTTGTACTCAAAGAAGAAAAAAAGGTTTATAGACAATATTTCAGTGGCAAAAGCTCCACACACTCTTCCCCACAAGCGACCACACACACACTCAGAGGCCACTGATCAGCCTGCCTGATTTTCTCATGCATATTTATTATTATTATTATTTGTATTATTATCATGCATGTCCTGCTTGCTCAGGCGCCTTCCATACATTAACGTCATGATTTACAGTGAGACGTCACACACTGCCACGCTTGTGTGTGCTTCGTTTGATGCTTTTGAGTTATTGTGTTGTGGCTTTGTTGCTCTCTGAATTTTCATGCAGCATAAACTTTCCATACATCTTGTTTTTGCTCATTAATAATCTGGATGCTTTTGTATTAATTAATTTTTAAAAAAACTACAAAATGCTCTGCAGGGTTCTGAGGTGTTAAATAACTTCTTATACTTAAGCTTGTTCAATTTTAATGAGCATTTTGTTTTTGTGTGCAGAACTTGTTTCGTTTTTTTGATCTTGATATTAACTTTAATGCTGAATCAAACCTGCTCAGTAAAACTTGATTTTCATTTTCATAACATTAAAAGACCTTTGGAGAAGAAAAGCCACATGACACAAACTCTTACATGACCAGCGAGCTTTCCTTATTCATCCATATTTCATAAATAAAGTTGTCTGTCTCATAAAATTCATGACATTTATTAGTTTTCTCTTTCAGAAGTTACCAGATTGAACATTGTGTGATGTTTCGTTTCTCTGATCTCGTGACACGTGAACAGTGGAGGTTCTGTGATCTCTCGGTCTCTGTCGTATGAGCTCATCTGACTCTCCTCTTTAATCGCGGGTTACTTCTTTACACGAACAAATCTCCCCAACCAATCTTTACAAAACACCACATGATGCGTCATTCCAGAGGACAATTCCTGCTGAAATGAAACGTGATGAGTGTCGAATAGAAAGATGGATATAATCACTTTTGCCACATTTACAAACTGCATGTACAGACACAGCAGTTGATTCAGTGTCAACCTCCTGGGTGAGTTTGATCACAAAAGACCTATTGTTTTTTCCTAATAAAATAAATAAATAAAAAAGATAGATGCTAAAACTGAGCAGAGTAAAAATGCATGAAATCTCTTGATTTTTAAAAAATAAATACTTATAAAGTCCTTCCAGAGCTTGGTTGGTGGCTACTGCCCTAATTTCCTGACCTCTCTAAAATCCTGGTTGCAGCCCTGCCATTGCATGATATAAAGAAGAATATTACTGCAAAGTGGAGGAAACTCTGCTTCTGATATCAAGCTGTCAAACACACGCTTATGAAGGTGGATGCAGACACACACACACAGAACTACCTGGCTGATTTAGTGCCTTCAGCGACTCAGGTTGAGGGCAGCACTGGCAGTCCGAGCCAATGGAATCCCTCGGTAAAGAGGATGCTAATCGTAGCTTCTTGTGCCTGAGCATGTCTTCCTGGGCCAAATGAGATTAGAGGGAGTGGGATATGGCGAAACGACGTGCGTGGGGTTCTGGAGGTGAAAGGTAAAGGCACTTATCAGGAGGGTTCCCCTCGGGGTCCTCGACGGCTGACTCAATCAAAACCCTGCACGCACTTCTCACTGGATTAGACTAATCAGGAAGGAGCAGGGGATGTATAGACCACTTATCTGAAAAAAAAACATTGGGCTCTCTTTCCCTTTGAAAAGACCCTACAGAAATGTTTGTTAATTTTATTTATTACAGGATGCTTGTCGATGTGGCAATCTTCCATGGAATCATTAAAAAGGGCTCTTCTACTCACTGAAGGCACGCACTGTTTACATGCTGCAAAGATAGAGGAGCCTTTGATGTTCCAAATTTCCCCCCCGTTCGCTCATTGTCTTCATTATTTATATATTTACTTAGATTTTTTTTCCTTAATTTATTTTCACCATTTGTGTTTCTCGTGCCACAACAGATCAGACTGATGGAAGGTAGTCAACATAACAAAGACCCTGAAAGGTATATGAATATTTATTACCGGGATGACTTCAGAGCCAGACAGGCCGTTAGCAGTCAAAGGAATAGTGAGAAGATAACAGCAATTTTCACACTTATGATTACCTTCAAATTAATCTCTATTTCTTGAAGGGATGTGGGATAGTTGACTCGTCTATCTTTCATTTCTCGATTAAAAAAGTTATTTAATCCAAGTTTCAGCTACTTGTTTGACAAAATAATCCAAAAACAATTGGAAATCTTAATGGGAGCACATGTAGAAAAAGAGTGAAATACGATGGAGAAATGATCAGGATAACAGTGTTAGACAACATCCGACACGTTTTAATGTGTCACATATGACTCTGTAGTGTCATTTAAAGGAGTGAACGTGCAGCCTCTAGATATTAACCCTCTATTAAGAGTTGCATTAACATATTTTTGCTCTTGATGAAGACAAGTTGAATTCATGAGCAATAAAACTCACCTCTGGTCATTTCAGTAAACTCAGTGGTTCTATTGCTACAGTGTTACTGAGTCGGGCAGCTGAAGTTAGCAAACATTAGACGGATGCTGCAGTGTAACTAGCATTATTGAGTCACTTTACTGAGTTATTACTCTTCTTTACCAGTACTGCAACAATTAATTGATTAGTTGTCAACTATTAAATCATTGTCAACTCTTTTAATAAATGATTAACTAATTTGAGTAACATTTTGGAGAAAAAAATATCTAAATTGTCTGATTATTTTCTGCTCTCTTTCCTCCTCTATGGCAGTAAACTGAATATCTTTGAGTTGTGGACAAAACAAGACATTTTTCATCTTGGGCTTTGGGAAACAATGATTGACATTTTTCACCATTTTATGAACCAGACAACTAATTGATGAACCGAAAAAATAATCAAAAGATTCAGCAACAATGGAAATAATTGTTAGTTGCAGCCCTATTATCTTCAGGTTCTGCTGTTGAACTATATATACACGATGTACATATTTAGGTTTAGCATCTTGACATTTGTGTCCACAGAGGCTGATGTTTAGGAAAGGTCATGCTTTAAAGCTCTATGAAGCCAATGTAAACAAATCACTTTATAAATATATAAAACCACATTCAGTCATTATTTAGTGCTAGCCTTGGTTTTTTGAGCTCGGAGATACTGTTATACAAGGACTGGGGAGGGGTTGTGTCTCCTAGCAGTTATGTTTTTACATACGTTTGTTAGGATGTTGGCACACTGGGGGCTCATTCCACCAGTCTTTATATTTTAACCTAATAATTGCACCAATTTAAAGTTATTTCAGAATAAAAATGAATCTAAAAGGTGAGACGCTGTGCTGTCGGCAAAGTAAGGTCATCACACTTCCTCTCTATGCTTAGTCCATGTTCCACATTAATATGAGTGCAGACCAGTGTTTCTTTAACTGTCTGCTTTATGATGATTCACAGCTAATCATATGTAAAAGTGCATCACTACAAGTTGTGGTGCTACTAGTTTAACTTTATTTCTCAGTAGCATGGTGTTAACAGAGCTGTTTTCTGTTTCAGCTTTTCAGTAGCAAAGCTCTTTTTTGGATCCAGTTGTGTGGTTGGTGGCGTCCACTCAAGCTGCACCTTCCTGAGCATTTCCGAAGCGAGGAACACAGCTGAGCTTAAAATGAAATGAAATTAAGAATCAGTATGTGATACCACCTCCATACACAGATATACAGTATATGCAGACCGAAGCACATCTGCATGACCATGAAACCACATACCAGTGTTGAGGATTGGTATGTCCTTATAAACTCCCTCTCTCCTTCCTTTTCTGTCTGTGCCATCTACCTACATGCAGATGGTTCATGTATAGGTATCAGAGTGTATAATAGCTGTACATGTACATACCAAATCAGAATAGAAAAGGTTAGTCAGTGATGTTTAGCTTACAGACAGTTTGCTGTAGAGGCAGCTTATATCACAACTTGCACTGTGAGGATCATTCACTCTCACCTGCAGCTGCTGATCTGCTGAACACACCTATCCATTATTCTGAGAGCAACCAGCCCTCCACATATTAAAGATGACCATGTGGTGCTGAATGCTCTTTTTTATGTTATGTACTGTACAGCTTAGCTTTTCTGGTGGCTGCATTGGCAGCATCTTCTCAACGCAGTGTTGGAAAAGTCGAGGTGTGTCTGACTTTTCACTTCCACTTTCACTTCAGTGCCAATTACTATAAAGCTTATGCTTCACCATTTACTAATACGCGACAGACTATATTCAGCATTTTTCCAAACAATGGTATTATTATTTTTTACCAATTCCTAATGAAATAAAGATACTGAACAAAAATATAAATTAATTAAATTCCATACATTCTTCTTAACGTAGAGGAGTAATTATATGTTGTTCCAACATATGGCATCTCCACAGCAGAATGGACATCATGAAACAACCTATATTGGAAATGATAATGGAAAGATGCAGAGTGGGGTCATGGACAAGAAATCACAAGTCAATACCAGGTGTGTCCAATAATTGCAGTTGTTGATGCTAGTCTGACTCACCGGATGTAGACTGTAGTTATGATCCTCCAATTGGCTTAGTATTTCACACAACTTCCACCTCTACTTTCACTATGTGTTACTGTATTCAAAATCTCCTTCACTACATAAAACAGCAACAACTTCCAGGCTAGCAACTTATCAGACTGAAAATTTCAAGGTTTACCAAGGATTTGGATCGTGCAGTAAGGCTGTACTGATAGTCTTTTCATAATTTTTATAATTCCACCCAATGTAACTGTGATTGATTTAAAGAAGTACAAAGAATCCAGAGCATTTTTTCCCCTCTAGCAGGACATTTAGGTGACACAATGACATTTTGGACATGTCCATCCAGAGTGTCCCACAGATGTCGGATGGGTGATATGTTCTGGAGCATCTGCAGGCCGAGGTAGGACTGAAACATTTTCAGCTGCTAGAAGCATAGTGCATATTCTGGAGACAAGAGGACAGACATCTTGTTTCAAGCTTCAAGTTATAGCGGTGAATGAACGGAATAACAATGGATGTGAGGATTTTATCTCAATATCGTTGGGCATTGAGATTGCCATCAATGCATCTTTGTTCTTTGTCTATGACATAATGCTGCTGATACTGCCACTGCTTCGCCTCCATGGGCCGTTGTTCGTGTGACGTTGACATCTGCGTAGTGTTCCACAGTACAACACTAAATCCACATCTGCTATCTGCTCGCTACAGCTGAAAATGAGATTCTACAGTGTTCTGCCGTTAGATGAAGGACTGGTTGTTGGCAACGAGATCGGAAACCAGCTTCCCTCAGGCGACTTCTCACAGTTTGAGCAGATATTCTCTGGTTGTGAACACCAACAACTTAATTAGCAGTCTCTGTAGCCATTTGCAAACAATTCTGTAGATGAATGAGCCAAATGTGAAGTCCTGAGGTCATGTGGCAAACACCATGCCGTATTAACCGATTTCTTAGACAACAAATGGTGGAGTTGTGGACGTTGTAGTGCCTGACTATGGCCTTAACTGACATGCCAACATACTGCAGGCCAACAGCCTGTTCTCGCCTTTCTTTTAACATCTGTGGCATCATGTCATTTGAATTAAGCTGATTTTAGGGTGACCTTTTATAGTTACTGGTCAAAGGAGAGTCGGTGTTCTGGTCACACTATTGATTATTGTTTTGTTTAAAGCCATTCCTGACTAGAGTGTGGATTATATCAGTGGTTGAGGACTTGTCACTAGTTGAACAGGCCAAAAACTTGAATGTAGCCGATTTATTACTTCTTATGAATGAATGCATTCAGTTCTTTCCCAGAATACACACTCAAGTGAGTTTCATGTTGGTCTATTTGTTGATGAGTCTATGCGCAGAATGTTGTCTTCAAGTTTTCCAACTGGGCAAAGAAGGAATAGGTAGAATTTCATAGTGAAGCTGCACGCAAGGTAGATGGAGCTGGGTTGGCTAAACCTGTGTTCATTAGTTGTGAACTAATGTTCACAACTAATGAATGTTTGTTGTATGTCCAATTGTACTATGGTGTCTTGCTCTTTGTTTTGCTTCTTGAAGTTACATTTACTACTAACTTGTTTTCTGTCCTTTAAGTCATTGTTTCAGTTTTTCACAACCCTCTTCTTAAACCTTAGATTCAGCACAAGACTCTGATTAGTGTTATTGTGCAGATTGATTTAAATTCATTAAAACATGATTTCCACGAGGGTTCTGATGAAACTACACTCTGAAAGGCTACAAATGATATGGTTTCCAAAAAATGGCTCAATCTGCCTTATGTAGGTGGCAGGTCGTAGTGACTGGAGATGTGTCAGAAACACGACCATGTAGTCTGTTCCTATACACCTGAACTGCATTCTCATTTACATTTTGAAAGACTCTTTCTTATTTTCCCACCAAAAGGTTAGACTGTGATGTAATAGTAAAGGCCTCTAGTTTGCAGAAGCCACAAAGTCCAGGAGGTAAGAAGGCAGGATGGAGATATACATCAGCAACAGGACTTTCATCCAGGAGTCTAGGGTTCACATGGCATGTAGGAACATTATTCTGAGACTTAAGTTTCATTTGCACTCAGTTTACTTTCATTTGTCACTCACTGTTTGGTTAGGTTTAGAAATATATCACCCTGTGGTCGACACTGTCATAACGATGACGTGTTAGAAGCTTGAATGAGTTGAGGCACCATCGCTACTTGGTTAGGTTTGGGTAAATATCATTCTGGGTTACCATGTTGACAAGTCAACAGGCATCTATTATATAATAGTTTGGCTGAAAAGAAGCAACATAAAGCAGTACTAAAAACAGCAAACAAATGCTGATTTTAAACTTACTTGTGGTATGTTACAAATGTAATTTCTGAGAAAGTATGTTTCTTTTAAACCATGGGCGGCTGTGGCTCAGGTGGTAGAGCGGATTGTCCACTGATGGCAAGGTTGGCGGTTCGATCCCCGGTCCCTCCACATGCCAAAGTGTCCTTGGGCAAGACACTGAACCCGAAGTTGCTCCCAATGGCAGATTAGCGCCTTGCATGGCAGCTCTGTCGCCATTGGTGTGTGAATGTTTGTGTGAATGGGTGAATGCGAAACACATTGTAAAGCGCCTTGGGTACCGCTAAGGTACAAAAAGGCGCTATATAAGTGCAGACCATTTACCATTTACCATAGTTGTGAATGTAGGTTACTTGAATAGGGACATACTTTAGAGAGACAGGGCTGGTATGTCATGTAATATAAACCTATTACACCGCTGCCCATTATTAAACATTCTAATGGTCAACTTAATGGAAGATCATTTCAAACTGTTATTATTCACACCGGCCATGCTGTTGTGCTGACTAATTTGTGTTTGTCCTTGTCTGTTTTATGCCATTAAGTTCCAGTGAATGCAAGTAGTCATGGTCTGACACAACCTGAACCGAGCAGCTGCCGGCGTCTGGTGAAACCAAAAGAACGGCCTTGAGTGCCTTACAGCTGGGATTTATAATCGTGCTGATTGTTTTAAAGACGTAGCATGTGTCGTTTAGATCATTTGCAGGAGGCCTCATGTGCAAATAATATGATAATCTTTTGGTGTGCTGTATTGATTCACCTTGGCTCAGGAACTAAATGAAAGTCTGAATGAGAGGTGCCCCCTTTACTCTCCATTCAGTCTATAGCAACACAAAATGATGTGCGCTGTACAACACTGTTATCGCCACAAAGCCGCACAGTGTTGATTATGCCAACTAATTATACCAGCAAATACTTGAGGAAGCGCAGAGCAGCAGATGAATAAGATATCAGTCTTGTAGAGAGGCTTGATTTACCGTATTGTTGAATAATGTAAGATTCAGGTGCCTCCCAGTACATGACATGATAGTGAGCTCCATACAAGATGCTCTGTTAATTTCACATTGTTTCACCTGTTACATTGTTATTAGAGAGGAAATTTTAAAGAGGCCAAATCATCATATTACAACCTTCAATGCACAAGTGGGGCATTAAATATGAATACTTGCACTCTGTGATGTTACTGAGGAGGGCTGAGATAGACGCATAATCCTATTATTCTTCATGTCAGTGAATACAGTTCTACTGTAGCCTTGCACACCTCAGATAAACTGTTATTAGGTTCATCAGATAATTACCTCCGCCAAGCGTGAAGCGGAGGTTATGTTTTTGCCGGCGTTTGTCTGTTTGTCCATTTGTTTGTCCGTTTGTTTGTTTGTTTGTTAGCAAGATTACTTGAAAAGTTATCAACGAATTTTGATGAAATTTTCAGGAAATGTTGATAATGGGACAAAGAATAGATGATTAAATTTTGGTGCCCCCCCCTCCCCCCGCACCTCCTCGGACCAGCCCTAATGGGTGGACATGAGCTGCTTGGCGGAGGTCTGCACTCTCTGAGCGCTTTTCTAGTTGTAAATAGTTTTCTACTTTTCAAAGCTCAAAGTTCGTTATTTATGCTCTGTTTCATTGTTTTTCCCACTAAAACACCAAAATCAAATCCCGTTTTGAGCTTTTCTTCATTCTAAGCTGTCATTACACTCTGATAACAAGCAGTAAATTGTAAATAACTGCCAGATATTGAAAGTTTCTTCTGAAAAAAATGGGCAAAAGCACTCACAGGACATTTTCTGACCCTTTTGTAATTAAAATAAAAAAAAAAAAAAAGACCAAAAGACCAGATGGATATTTTGAGGCTCAGGTCTTAAAGGGTTAAAGGTGCTACACGCAGTTTTTTTCAGACAGTGTCTAACCCTAATGTTAAATTGTGCTCAATTATGACCGTTTTCTGCTTTCTTCTATTGCCTGTGGCCTTAAAGCTCGGCTTTGATTTTGAATTCAGATGCCAGAATGATTTAGCCAACTTTGACTGTCAGTATGCTCGCTCACCAAGGTTATGCTGTTCTTTAGAGTGAATCAGTAGGTAGTTGCTGCTTCAAGTTAATACAGGCAAAGACTTCATCATTACACTGTATCGCTTGTGTGTGCATAATACAGTCACCTGTCTTCATGTAGGCCCTGTGGTAAAGAACGTGACGACTGCCTTGGGCTCCTTAAAGTTTTTGAACACTTCCAAATGTGGATCAGTTGCCTTCCCTGCAACGATGTGTGTGCTGTGTAGATGTATTACTACAGGTCAAACTGTTCATTGTGGTTTCCATGAAAGTTTAATTTGGTTTTCTTGTAAATGGTGTCAACATTGTGTGTGATAGTGTTATACTCGCCTTGGAGGTGTCAGAGTTCAGAACACTTCAGTCTGTTCAAGATAGTCAGAGTTCGTGGGAAGCTGTATTGCTCTGTGAATAGCACTCCTTTGTGTTTCTACACTCCTAGTTCAACTGTAATAATGGTCCTTTTTGCTGGCCAAGCCTATATCTCTTCCCAACCCTGCTATCAGTGACTTTGTTTTAGCCAGTCATGACTTGAGAAAGAGGGGTAGTCTAGCCAGTTTGGACACATTCTGCAGCCTGGACACCGTTTGCACATGCGCTCAGGACTTTAAGTCAAACAGTCAGCATTTTGCAATAGCCTGATGTCTTTAGCTTCACGTACATGTGAATATTAGTTTTCCTAATGTAGCTAAGTTATTTTGAAAAACTTGGTTAATACAGCTGCTAATGGGAGACCTGATCGTGGCCTCATAGTGTGTATATTTAACCAGATGTTTAGACAAGTGCATGTTAATGACAAAGATCTTAGATAGGGAAAACTGTGAATGCATCACATAACTATGAAAGGAAACATTAGCTGTGCTTCCTTTATCCTAAGTAATTAAGCTGTTAGAATGAAAATGTAATAATTATTCAGTCTAAATAAGATGAATACCACAGTAAGGAAAATGTGAGCTCCTTGTATATGTGCTGTCAGTGCAGATGTTTTAACAAAAGGAAAAGCTGCAGCGTCTTACGTAACTTAAGACAATTAAAAGACGTTAGCCTTGGCTCAAAATATGGTGAAATATAGGGCGGAGAACTGATGACTGACCATTTACATGTACACATGGTTTATAGAGTAGTCAGATTATTGCATTAAATATAAACACGCTCTAGTAATTCCCCCCTTGAACTGATTTCTCCCTCAGGCAGGTTTATAAACGAAGTTACAGTCTGTTATGTGTCATATAATCCAAGGCATGCTCAGAGGGTGATGTGTTCCTGTTAGTGTAATGGCCCATATGTTTAAAACCAGTTCTGCTCTCTTGCCTCTGCCTAGACTGTGACAGGGCTTGTCTGGTAGACTGAGTTGACAATGAGTAAGTGAAGTCAGGGTCAGCAGGTCTCCACTGACAGCCGTCAGCATCAGGTTTTAATTTTTCCTGTTTACTGTGAAATTAGCCTGTGGTGATGAAGGACACCACCTGCTGAGCTGCAAGATCTGAACCAGTGCCAGTGAAGTCATTTTTTAAATTGCCTGTTATCAGCTGTATGCAACCTGATCCGACTGAGAGCCTTTGTTTATTGCAGCCCATCGTGCTCTGGATACACCACGCACCAGCACAAACAGTTGTTGCCCGTTTGAATAGATATATCCACGCTGACAGAGACTGTCAGCAACTAAAGCTGTCTGAACAAGAGCACACAATGTTAGACTACAATACCTACTGACAGAAACTCCACCTACTGTATTGTTTAGATAGACTATGCTTAATGAAAGTTACATTTTCTGGACAGTATCTGACTACACAAATTTTCCTTTGCACTTAAGTGTTGAAACTGTCTGAGATGTCAGGAATGCATTTACTTTAGGGCTGACACAGTTGTCTACTAATTTTTACAACATGCACCTGTCGTATGGCAGATGTTCATGTTGTAAAGCAGAGGTGGGGAATCCTGGTCCTCGAGGGCCACTATCCTGCATGTTTTAGATGTTTCCCTCTTCCAACACACCTGATTCAAATGATCAGCTCATCATCAAGCTCTGCAGAAGCCTGATAATGATCCTGATCATGTGAATCAGGTGTGTTGGAAGAGGGAAACATCTAAAACATGCAGGATAGTGGCTCTCGAGGACCATGGGTTGGCTAGCCCTGCATTAGACCGACACTAAACTTCCTCTTCGTATCCAGTTCCAGTGAGTTGGTGGAGTGATTCACATGTTAGTTCACATCGTATCAGTTTTGTTTACTGGAGCTCCGATTTTCTGACCTTTCTGCAGCTAGTCAGACTCAT
>OMNN01025660.1:0-11004 GCA_900302755.1 Chromis chromis
TTGAGTATTAGCTGTGTTTTGTAACCATTTTGAATAATCAGTTGTTTCCATTTCAGATTAAATTTGCTCAGAAATGGAACACACAGCTGTAGGTTTGTTGAAGCAAACTCTAGGCTCTAAAGCAGTGTAATGCTCCATGATTGAGAGTTTTACCCTCTAAACCCTAAACAGTTTGGGGGCATTTTTTTGTTCCTGTTGCATTTTTACTCACTGTGGGCTCATTTTTCACTGCAATATAAAGTCCTGCACCTCTATGGAAACAGCACAACCATGACTAGAAGAAGATGGGACTCAGAAATATATATGTGCAGTTTAACAAGTTATAATACCATAAATCATAAAATAGAACAAAATTAAAGTTGAATATTTTTAGATTAGATTACTCTTTTGTAAAATTCTATTTTTAATTTGTTTCCATACTTATTCCCTCTCTGCTCTGCGTAAACACAACCTGCAATTCAGCTGAAAAGTTCCAGAATTGATAAAAAAAAAACTAATAAAATCTATTTTTTATTTGTTTCCATACTTGTTTTCTCTCTGCTCTGCATGAACACTGCCTGCAGTTCAGCTAAAAGTCCCTGAATTTCTTTCATGTGACTGTTGGTCACAGCTGACTCAATAACAGTTTCTTAGTGGCACCAATGAGTGCAGAATTTTTTGTTTTTAACTGAATCTGGTTCGAGCAAATATTAAATTTTCGGCAAATTTTTAAATGAGACGCGTAGAATACAGTGATTTTAATGACATATCATGACTTTCAGCTTAGATTGGGTTACATTTCTAAACGGAACAGATGAGTAGTTCAAGGACTATTGTAGAGTTGAACATCCAGTAAATCTTCGTTTTCACGCTTTATGGCTCTGATAAATGCTGTACATTTGCAGATATTAAAAAGATGACATGCCACTCAAATCACCAGTGGGTATTGGGGTTTAAAGTGTTAAATTCTGACTGCTGTGATAGTAAAAAATCCAACTCTCTAGTTTGAACACCCAGCATAATGATTACACAACATTAGTAAACGCAGAGATTAAGTAATAGTAGGTGTCCTGCTATTACCTGTACATTAAAAGTCATTATTCCTCCAGTCAAAATCATGCAGAACTTATGTCATTTAAAGACTCTGTTAAACAACAGACTCTGTTGATGTGAGCACAGTATCCAACAATCGCTTCCCAGAAAGTGCTACCGCATACAAATTACAGGCGGCGATGCTCGTGTCTTCTAATGAACTTATCCTCCATCAGTGCCGCAGTGATCGCTGCAGCTTCTCCACCTTTGCCAACAGCGTGATGGGCATTATCCTTAATTTCTGCCTCAGTGCGTCCGATTGTTTGTTTGTAAGCAGGAAACCTCACTGAATGAATTACCACTTGGCCTTTAGAAAAAACAGCCACAGAAGAGATTTCTCACTGGCCAAAGCAGGTACAGAGTCAAGTCTACCTGTTTCTGCAATGACAGTAAAAGTGCAACTACAGATGTGAAGTAAATTGGTGATGTGTGCAGAGGAAATTCTACTTTTACAGTAAATATGGTATATGGAAGTGACAAATCTTGCATTACTGTGTCCCTGACTGCCATCTAGTCAGGTGTTTCAGGGAGGGTATTAACAGGTAGGTGTACAGGCCTGGGACTGTTTGACATGTTGCAGTAGGAAAAACACCAGAAACCACCATATTAACGACAGCAGAAATGTGGAGTAGCATATGCTTGGCTCATTGTTATACTCCATCATTTTGCTTTTGTTGCCATGTAAACACAGCATTAAAGTTTTGAGGTAACCAGTATGTAAGTGACAAAAAAAATAACAATGCAGAAGACATGGAGGCCACCAGAGCAAAGGTCAAGCTACTGAACTACTCACATTATAGATCCAGTCACAAAAACAAATCTTAGAACCGTCAGCAGATCCTCACTAGTCTTCATCAATACCGCCTCGGGGAACAACATCATTAATCTCAGGAAACCACTGGGCAAAACCTTCAACCATCATATTCTTTCGCCTTTAGCGTGAAGCAACACACGCAACTCCGACACCAAATGTCGACCCACACCAGACGAAGAAGGATAATTAAGATAAATCATTTGAAAACTCCAACAAGAGCAGATGGTCCTGTGATTCTTTGCTGCATTTAAACTGCAACCCCCGCGAACACTTTGAGGAAATTAAACGTATCACGATTTAATTACTTAACGAAAACAAGCATAAATTATTCACACCACGAGCAGAAGGCCCTTGACCCTGACCATGAGATACACAGAATGTAGCACAACAATAAGAAGAAGACAAGACAAATGATAATAACTGCTTCATATTAGATTCTTACAATCATCAGAGGACCAGAATAAAACAAATGAAACAATAAAATAACTCAGACCAAGGGGTCATGCGGAACCATAATGCTCCGTTCGTGTTGAGGCCTCTAGCTCAGCTGGAAATCACAAAGTGCCCTCTGCAGCGTTTAACACAACCTGCATGTTTCACCTTGTAGAAACAAGAAAACAGGTCTTATACATGTTCTACAGAAACGTGAGAAATCTGAACTCATGTTTTTCAGATTTTTACACACATTTAGCATTTGTGTGGCTCTTGCTAAATGCAGCTGTTGATGCAGGTGTTGCTGTAATTCTGGCATTTGACTGGAAATTACTTTTTCCAGTTTTAAGTTAGATTTTTGTGCATTTTGTAAGTCCAGTCATCAACTTGCATCACCATCCTGCTACCACATGAACAGAATAACAATTTAAAGTATTTTTGTACAATTATTGGCCTGAGACTGTGGAGAAAATATTCAACATTGCTTTAGGCATAAAGTAAAACATATTATTATTATATAATTAGTATTTTTACTGTCTGTTTGTATCATGTAATTGTTTTTTACCTATACCCTTTATTTATTTTACTTATTTACTACTACTACTACTATTATTATCATTTTTAGCCTTGTGTTTTTGGTTTTACCCTCTATTTTTTCTTTTATTCCACTTGTCCCTTCCCCTTACTTGGATGTGGCATTTTATTATTCTACCTGGTGCTGTTGTACAAATTTATTTTGAAAATCTGCATTGATGCTCATGTCTTCTCTGCAACTGTCTTGTTGAACGCATTTTTATAGGCTTGCTTTTATCTGATGTCATCAATTTTTATTTTATTGTCTATTTGTGTCATCTAATTGTTTTGTTTTTTAACTTTATTTCATTGTTCTTTTAATTTTCTTATACCTTTATTTACTTATGTATTTAGGTTACTTATTATCAGTTTTAGCCTTGTGTTTATGGTTTAACCCTCTATTTTTCTTTTATTCCACTTATTATTTCTCTTACTTGGATGTGGATGTTTTATTATTCTATCTGGTGCTGTTGTAAAAATATATTTTGAAAATCTTTTACCATGTTTGGACTGACCAGCCTTCTGTTGTTTAATGTTCTTCCTGAGTATCCTCCTTTCATTTTTTGCCCCTTCTGTGAAGCATTTTGTAAACTCTGTTTTCAAAAGGTGCTATATGAATAAAGTTGGATAGCTCAGTGACTAACACCCCAGACCTTGGCATAGGAAATCAGTGGTTCAAATCCCAGTCAGAGCACAGGTATCCAGTGAGGACCCTTAGGCAAGGTCCTTAATGCTGCCCTACCTACCTATGTATGTCGCTTTGGATAAAAGCGTCTGCTAAATGAAATTGTAGAAGTTACTATTAATATCATTATTATGGAGAGACAATTAATATACAAAGAATACTGTCATGAAAAACCTGCTATAACTCTTTAAAAACAACTTTTACAGCTTGATGGTAAATTCTTACATTACTGTCCAATAAGTAGGTAAGAATCTTGCAGCATCTTGAATAAAAGTAAAGGGCTTTTTATAGTAAAACAATGAACACAGAACCCTTTTCATCACCAAAGTTGAACTCGCTCTATACGTTTAGCATATGCAAATTCTCCCAAACACATCAGAAAACACTGAGCTCTACTTCCCAGAGACTAAAGCTTCCTAAAGGTGGAAAAAAGCAGCTCCCCAGTGGCACCTGAAGCCTCCACATACCTGGTTAACTTTCACAATCATTCCTCTCAACACCTCTTCTCTTTCATACATGAAAACAATCAGTGTAACCTTCTATTGTGTGGTATTCACAGGTTCATTTGGCAAAAATGACGCCAAGCAGCTGGTTTGTAGACTCTGTACGTGTGTATTATTCAATCACATTGTTGGGGCCCAACACCACAATACAGATCTGTTGATTTAACGTTACTGTAAGGTTTAATTTAGCTTAAGTTTAGAGTAAATATTGGGGTTAGACAGGTAGTAATTACAGTAAGAGTTAAGGTCAGTCTCCATGAAATGAAGGTTAATGTAAAGTCCTCTGAGGTGATGAAAACAAGACTGTAGATGTGTGTGGAGACAATGACATGACTTCTAAAAACAGCAGTTGAGAAGCATAATCTCTGCAATTAGATCCACACAGCACAAAGAGACAGTTATCACATTATGTTATATATAAAATACATTCATACATACACTGCAATGGGAGGTGCAAGTTTTTAAAAAAGTATATTCAGTCTGTTTCTTTGTCTGTTCACTCTTCACTTAGGAACAACAACAGACTTTTAAAATCAAATTCTTCAACTTAAACAAATGGATCATTTCCTGTCACCACTATTGTCCAATGGTACGCCAACCAAATCCAATAAAATGCCACGTGAGATCACCAAAACACACGTACCAAAGATATTCTATCCATCAGTTGTTGAATCATTTCACTAAAAACCACACACAAACGGATCACACACAAAACCTGAACGTTTGACCTCTACAGTGACAGGATCCAGTCTTTCTAAGGGCATTTTGTTGGCATGGTTTGGGTCCAATTGTCCCCTTAGAGACAAAACAGTCACTGCACATCAATACAAAGTTGTTCTGAGTGATCACCTTTGTCCTTTAAGGGAACATAAGAGCACGAGGGGTCACCGGATGGTTTGAAAGTTATGTAAATCATAGGTTGTGCTACTGTTCTGGTCCAGTTCAAGCACCTATTTTTAAGTGTTTCAACTAATAATAACCAGAAAAGGTTGGTGCTACCTGCTGGAACTGGGAACCAACAGGTAGCAATAATTTAACCTTCAGTGGGCCTATCATATTCTACAGTTTCCTGTTCTGTTGTGCAATGATTTCACTAAAAACTGGTGGAAATGTGGGTCTGCTAGAAAGCACCAAGGCTGCAAAAAACCCAATTCTTGGTGCAAAAGAGTTGTAAGAGTCACTGTCTTGACCCGTGGGTTGTACCCAATTCTGTGCCAATCCATTTGGTTAAAAAACTAAATATTTGACCTGCTAATGGTGCAATAGATCCTCAGAGTCGGTGGTTTTCTGTCTATATGAAACTCAATCCACCCAGTAATTGTTGACATATTTACATCTGGTCTAAAACAATGCACCATCCCCAGAATGACGCCACAAACATGTCAAAAAACGGGCCTACTTCAGTGCTGCAGAATTGTCTACACCTTCTCTTGAAATACTGTTTTGCAAGCCCTGACAACTCCCAGAATATACTGTCTCTGTGGCTTTCTTCCCGCGTTCTGCTACCACACTTTCAAAGTCAAGAGAACATAGGAACAGATAAGATGCTTATTTATGTGGCTTTGACTGGCCTCTCATTTTCTGCACATCTCCACAGTATGAGATGAACACTGTCTGAACCAGCAGCAGAGGACTAGTGTTTTTTTCTTTTCTTTTTTTTCCCACTTGTCATAACTCAAATCATGCTGTTTATTTTGTTCTTCGTGGTGCAACATGTCAACGCATTGCTGGCCACTCACTTCTTTCAGACACACACAACAATCACATTATTTCTCACATCCTGGTCCCAGTTTTTACTGTAACTGAAGTCATTTGCCTTCCTCTTGAGAAAACATGGTGAATTATGTCCTATAAGCCCAACAATCTGATGGTTCATGGTACATTTTAATTGCAAACCCCCATTTAGTCACCTTTATCCTCACCATTTCTCACTCTGTAAATTGTAGACTAGCACTACTTGTGGCAGTTTCCTTTTTTTCCTTTGCTTTGCTGCACCTCTTAAACCTCACTGGACTAATGCTATGGCCCAAACACCTCTGATCAACCATCTTGGCCATCAGTAAAGGTAGAAAACCCACAGACAATGGAGTCACATTTGCTGTTTTCAGAGTTGTAATAGTGGAATAGATGCAAGTGAGTCACTTTGCTGACCGGTAAAGACATTAAAGCAGAGTTCTATGAATTCTGGACGACCCCCACATGTATTATCTGGACATTAACAAGGCTGAGATGTGTCGGTGCAGCCAGGCAGGGGGTCGTCTGGGCTCCATGCACTATTTGAATATTTTAACTGGCTCCGTTCAGGCTATTAAGTCGCACTTTATACACTGCTGGAAGCTACGAAAGGATCCCACTTTCAAAAACCCGATCCGTTTGGCACATTTGGTGCTTCTCATTACATTATTGACAATTTTTAAAGAGTAATGCAAACAACATAGTAGAGGTAAACTGGCGTCTCATAAGTCCGTTGGCTGTAGTGGAAAACCTGCACAGGGAGTCAAACTATATTAAATAAACTGTTTGATGATATTTAAGGATGTCTAGAAGGGAGCAAAGTTTCATCTCAGTGGTTCTACACACGTATCAATGTTTAAAAGACAGAATTTAGCAGCACTTTAATGAAGTGGTGCTTGTATAGCATTAGTGGCTATAAACTATTTTAATCAGCCTCATAACAGTCACACAACATCCACTCTAGATTATATGAAAAATATAAATCCAAAAATGATTTTAAAAAGTTTGCATACACACTGAAAATGTGCTTCCCTTGCACACCTGTTAGCTTCATACTTATATTAATTGCTAGTACTGAATGTGTGCTCTTAATAATGTTTTACTATATGTAATTCTGCCCTTTTTACCAGCAAAACTTATTAGGCAGATATTAATAGACTGCAACCACGCCTTGGAGCTAAATTACAATATTGACACCGTTAACAGTGATATTAAACACACATTTGGATTTCAGCATGACATAAATGCAGTCATTTGAGATTACAATTGCCTTTTAGCTGTAGTAAACTATACTATTAGCAGGGACAGCATTTCCTGTTCTCAATGTACGGTGCAGCATTTGAAAACCGCGCATGTTTGCAATTTTTCAAGGCTCCACGTATCTTTCTACAATACTGGACGACCCCAGTGACCTAAAATAGAGAATAAAAAGGTGTGTATTGGAAATTAAAGTACAACCAGTGTAAAGAAAACGGAAAGGATTCAGGTTTGTTTGAGATACTTGGAGTCAAAATGTAAAATATGGATTATTATCAAAGCAGTGTGCTATCATCAGCATGGTTTTTATTCTCTAAATGGGAAAATCATGGCTAGAAAAAGGCCTTTAACACACACACACAGCTTGAGGCATTTTAGATGTGCTCCTTGTTTAGCTTTCAGCGCTACAGGCCCGCTTTGACCTGAGGCCTTTATGAATGCCATTCAGGCTTGAAATACTGATGTAAAATATCACTTATTTACACTGAAATGCTACAATATACACGACTACGGCATTTATTTTTCAATAATATCCCTTTGCTGGCAAAACAAAAAATGCTTTTGCTGTTTAATGTCTGCTCTAAAGTTTAGATCCAGGGCGAATTTGAGAGAAGATAATTGAAAACCAATTATTAACACAATGCTAACACATCCTTAGCACTAACTGGACTGCAGTTTTTCAGAAAGCACATTAACCTCTGTCTGATACTCTGAATAGTTTCATATACTAATATGATTTTTAAAAAATGCAGCCAAGACAACCTGAAAGCAACTATCCTACCAGCACTTTGTCTGTTCCGAGCTGCAGGTACGAGATGTTCTCAGTTGGTGAGACGTTTGTTTAAATTTAATTTCTATCCGAGCGTGGCGACACATGTAGGAAACGTAAACAGCTGCGCCTGAGGGTAAAGGTTTTCGATATGCATACTGTAAGTGATTCTCAGAAATATTGCGAACAGGAGGCTATCCGTTAGCCGATGGGTGGCATCGTGGGTAGTGATGGAGTCGCCTCCAGATCAGAGAAAACGCTGTATTTAATTTGCAACACTTGTGTTTAATTGCTAGCGGAAAGCAGACACCTACATCACTTTTCTCACCCCTCGCAGGTAGAATCCCTGAGAGTTAGAACAAACTCTTTATGCTTCCCTTCATACTTTTATGCAGCATCTGCCAATCAATAGTTACTCATGATGTCTGGCTTTCTTCCATCGTCTCTCCTGCCTGAACCTGCTGCTGTCCATTATTTGTTCTTTCTCTTCCATACATTTCCGTCTTTACTTCTCATTCCCCTCCCGCCGTTCCTCCCACCTTTCCAGTTTCTTCTTCTCTTTCCCAGTGTTTCACGTTTACTCTCAACTGCTGTCCTCTTCTTTTTTTTTTCCCCTGCTGTCTCTCATCTCCTGCACGCACCACAGTAGCTGCCTCTAAGGCAATCAAACAGTGGGAGTTTTCAACACAGCAGATGCGCTGGATGGATGGGAGGATGAGTGGAAGAGGTTGAGGGTGAGCGGCACACAGGCTGGATTTGCTCGGAGAGAGGACAACCTACCTACACCTGGTTTTTTAGTTTTCATGTCAGAATAAAAGCTTTAAACATTCAAAAAAATCTGTTTTTGTTGAGAGAATTCACTGCAACCTGGACGGGACTTGAAAGCAAATTAGTTTTACGAGTGTTTTTGCTGCACAACTAGCAAAACCTCACCGCTATGCTGCAGCTTCGTATGGAGAAAACAGCAAATTTGGCACCAGGACACGATCGCCATTGTGTTCTGCATGTTGCGCCACACTTAATTACCTCAATACCACAAATCAAGTGTTTGACATCCACCATCTATCTACATGTAGATGACTGGCAACTTGACATAGCTTCCGCGCCCCTCCCTCAAATAGCTCCTTCTTCTTCTTCTCCTTGTTATTGCTGTTCCTGCCATGCTAATTAATTCAATAATAAAGTATATGTGGCAAAACATAATGCCAAAGCCCCGGGGGAGCCACCAGCGTAATTACACAACAGTTTCATTTGCAAGAGATACGTTGTAATTAACACTGTGTGGCTTTGCGAAGCGTCATCGTGTGTTTAAACGCCAGAAACCGCCCCACTATCACTCGACACATCAAAAGGCTGCATAAAAGGAGTTGTTAGTGGGATGAAAGAGGAGTTGTGATGGGGCACACTGCAGGCAGGAAAACAAATAAGTGAGAAAAAGCATGTGATTTCTGCACAAAAACCTGTGTGCAAAGGAAGAAGAGGAGGAGGATGGAGGGAAATTAAAAATGCCTGTCTCTGTTTGCTGTGCTTCAAAACGTACTTAATGTTTTAATCTTCTGAATAATCAAGAGCCTCAGTCAGCCTGCTGCCTCTTTTTCATCCAGAGAGAGAGGAAAAGGGAGCGTCGCTGTCCGCGGTGCTGCTGGAGCCTCCTCAGCAGCAGCTCCGTCCTCCTGCCGGCTACAAGCGCTTCGTTTGGCTCCGTCCTCTGTGCATGTATTGATTAATTATGATCGGGCCGGCGGGTGACGGGCTTTCATCTGTTAACGCCCGCCTCCGTCGCTGTCTCCGGGGAAAGGCATCTCAAACATCTACAAAATGAGTGCTGCTCGTATTCAACTTTTTATGAAGGAGGGAGAAAACAGCAAGTTGGGGGGAGGGGGGAGAGGCGGGTGACACACAATCACAAGCTCACACACATGCATCCGTGCACATGAACACACGCTACCTGTATAGTTTGGCGGTTGTAGACTTTGACTACGTGGAAGTTAAAACTGTAAATCCCTTTGCGTGGCGCGATGAAATTACTCCTATCCTCGTCAAAATTCTTGCCAATGTTTACTAGAACCTGCAAGAAAGAAAGGAAAAGCGAGAGAGAAAAGTCCTCTGATGAAACTGCTCGTCTCTGTTGCAGCATTTTGCACCCTGAAGATCACTTGAGTGCATCAAAAATGGATAATTATCATTATTATGGACATCCTGACAAACAAACTGCAGCTTGCATCTTTAAAAAAAACACACAATCCCAAATTTTTTCATGTAACAAGTGACTCAAATGAACTGCATTCATAGGGAAATTCATAGTTGTTCATTAACTGATCAATATATTGTTATTTTTCTGCATTTTCCCCACTTTGGCCACACATTCAGATCCACAGATGCATAGGAAAAACTCTTATTTTTTCATATCCCTGTCAGAAACTTCCAAACTTTATGAGAGGGAGGAATGAAAAGGGAACTTAATCAATCTTTCAAATGGAATTTTCAATTATGCATCTCTGCAGCCAAATGTCTGGTTTTATGGACGCAGGCGAACTATGGCGCTGTAATTGAACGGCAGTTTGAGGGAGAATTAACCTTTAGCGGCAGGCGGGTAGGACTTCGCCCTCACGACCTGCCGTTACTAAATTATTTGGCGACATGTCAGCTCCCATCACCCACCACTGACGGAGCTGAGAAAGTTCACATATGAAAAAAGGTTTCCCTAGCAGGGCTGTGCGTATTTTTGGACCAGGTTGGAGATTTAATTTATTACCTACATATATAAAAAAGAATCCAATTTCCCTTTATCCATCTGCGCAAAGACACTGTAGCACCACTTAATTTAACCCTCTTACACAGCATGCAATAAGTTGAGGCTGTATTGCGCATTTTGGAACTGGTGCCAAAAAGACGCACAGATGCGTAAAACATCACCTATGAGTGCAATCCATGTAGAAGCCACCACACCACCTTCAACTTCTAAACTTTGCTTTTTCGCTATCTTTGATGTTAAACACAATCACGATGTATATATTTTTGCCTCCTACCCGGTCGAAGTAGATGACCATAGTCCGGTTGCTCATCTCCGAGGGCTCGTGGTTGGTGTTCCGGACTGCGGAGAACGCCACCTTCGCGCTGCCGGAGCGCACCGAGATCCCGAGCGCCGTGCCCGTGGGGTCCGAGG
>OMNN01025666.1:0-11863 GCA_900302755.1 Chromis chromis
AGCCGGCGGGACTGTAGCAGGCTCATAATCCACAGAATCCCTCCGTGGTCACTCCTCCAAAAACGAGTCATGGACGCAGTGAATACACATTTAAGGAGGATTTACAACTCAGACACATTGCTAGGAGGGTTAAGCACGTGTTTTACGACCGGTACGATAAGAAGAGATATCAGCTTTTTATGTGTGACACTTGCAAGTGTGAAACGCCTCTTTTCTTCTTCCAATGAATTGGCTTATGTCAAAGTCACTGAGGTGTGGAATCTCCGTCGAATTTAAAGTGGGGATGATTCACAAGATTTGATACATGTAGAAAATGACTCCATTTTAAATATTTATGACGAAGGAACTTGAAAACTTAACTGGTTTGTCTGAAAATATATATCTAGTAACACACTGAAAGCAGCGATCAGCAAGAATATCGCTGTCTAATGAGGATGTGTAAGTGTGAGGATGTGCACGTGATTGTGTTGCTGAATTTATGCATGAGTGTGTTTTGAGTGCCTCCAGTGTGTCAGTAAATTTTCTTTGAGTACACCACTGAAACCCACTAATACACTCCGGCAGAGAGACTTTATCTCCCTCTACACTCTGCTGTGTCTGGGCCCAGCCATTCTCGCATGATTGACAGACCTCGATCTGGACAGCCAGGATTAAACCTATCCATCACATAAAGCTTGGAGACAAAAAAAAAGAAAGAAAAAAAAAAGAAAAAAATCGGGGCAGTAAATTCAATTGAGAGCACAGGGAGAAAATTGAGGTGAAGAAATATAGAAGGCCATTACCAGGCTATAGGGCTATAGGAAAGAGAGGCCTTGCAGGATTTAGTTTCGGACGAGTCCATAAATTCATATCAAATGACTGCAGGAGTGAAATATCAGTGAGGTTACTGTAAACCCTGGTGCCTCATGCCTTTGTGATCTTTTAGGGGGAATTGTGCTCAGTCAAGGACAGCCTTAACAGGAGAAGCATTAAAGTCCTCTGGATAACAAATCAACATAAAAAGCTGGTATTTTAGTATCACAGTAGAGGACGTTTTCATCTACAAACATGCAGCATTTCCTGTTTATCTGCTGTTAACTTTGCAGAATGCTTTTGAGGTCATGTGGATGGAAAACATTGCAGCCTTCATTGGAATAGGTTGTGTTTGTGTTTTTCTCTGCTCTGGAACAAATACTCACGTTTTATGGTTAGTTCTCCATAATTGGACACTCCAACCCCTTTGTCTGAGTGGACAATGCAGCGGTAGCGGCCTGAGTCGCCCTTGGTTGTATTCTCCACATCGAAAGTGCCGATGAAGCGGCGGTTGTTCCAAGGTTTAGTAGCTTTCATTGGGGCCTCCCGTCCACCGATGCCCTGTTTGGAACCCAGACAAACACACAAGTGAGCCTCCAAAATGGGAAAGGTTTAATAAGCAAAGTGGCCTGACCTTGTGTGTTTCAGAAACTCTGCTTGAATGTACTCGTCGTCTGTTCTTGTGCATGTTAGTCTGTGTCCTATCATTCCCATCGGTGACTGATAGTAATACATTTATCACACACTCTTGCACGCACACACACAAACACACAGTGGGCTCTCCCCAGCTGTCACCCCTCACAGCAGGCAGATGGGGGACATTTGTTCATTAGAAATATTTCTTAATTACTGTCATCGGGGGACTTCACTTAATGTTTGTTTTTCAGCTCCTGTGTTAATGAGGACGTGTTTGTTAAAATGATGGAGTACCTGGCAGAGGACCTTTACCCAGCGTCATGCTCCCACTGATCACATGTGTGACAGTGTGCTTAGCAGCAGAGCCAGCAGGGTTATGTCTGCCAGATGCACTACCTTCGCTGCTCAGAACAAGGTCAATTCAAGACTGCTGTGCAGCTCAGTAGTGCCAGATATAGTACATAATATCCACAGAGCCAGCATCTATATAGGTTAAGACCATACTGCAGTGATCTAAAACAACTTTAATCCCATGCCTTCCAGATACAGAGGCCTCTGGAAATGTAGTGAGCAGGTGACATCTTAAACACAAGTGATGTGTTAATGTCTCAGCTTGAGTTTGTGTGTTTCCCCAAAGCAACATTTTAAAAGTGATTGTGAGGCTGGTGACCTGGCATCAGCTTTTGTTCCTAGATCCAGAAAATTGTTTACATGTTTTATGTACATGTTGAAGATGCAATGATATGGGATCAAACACAAATGAATATAATTTAACCTCTTGTCTTCTCATCTTGTCATTTGATCATTTTAGGCATTGTACATTATTGTGCTTACAAAAAATATGAGGTTTTCATTTTGATTGAAGAACATTAAGTGTAACATTAAGTGTAACACATGGTTAGTTTGGCTTTAGGGTCAGCAGTTAACATTAAAGCATAAACAGTTCCAACAATTGATGCACCTTACAAACTAATTTACAGTTGTGGTTAAAGAGCTAACCACAGTCTGCTGTTTTACAGTGTGAGGCCCTGTGTAATTAGCTTTACGGTTAAACACGTATGAAATAATGAAGGGCTGCTACGTTCTTCTTTTTGTGCCACTCTCTCCCCTTTACTCAGCTATTTAGATCCAAATAAAGTGATTTTTTTTTTTTGATTGAAGAAAGTGTTGGTGTCTACTGTATCAGGGGTTATTTTTGGTTTTAACCCTCCCATCCCAAAAACCCATTGGTGGGCATAAAAGACACGTCATCTTCAATAAACATCACCAAAGTTACACCACTTATCATTTATCATCACTTGTGACATTTCATGAAAATCACTAAATGTCTCATTTAAAAGTTTGTCAAAAGTAAACCATTTACATTAAAGTAGATTCTGTAAAAAACCGAGAAGTCATGAGTGACTTAACTGTGACCAAGAGTTGTGTGACACAGATAAGACATGGAAACAAATTACAAAATATCTATAGAATGTTGAGTCACTATTTTTGAAAGCATTGGTGAGCCCAGTGGTTTGTGTCTACATAGCAACATAATCTAACCTTCTAAACTCCAAACTGAACCGGCAGGTTTTAAAAGGCGAGCATATTTTTTTTAGAAAACAGAGCCAGAAACTGCAAAAACAGAAAAAGTCATCAGATTTTTAACAGTCTTTGAATTCTTAATCTGTGATGCACCGTTCTGCCAAAAGTGAGTGTAAAATTCTATTTTTTTTTTATGATTTATGGCATTATAGCGTTGTTATTCTACAAAAGAGACAATTTTAAGTTCTCCCTACTTTTAGCCATGGCTATGTTATTTCCATAGAGGTGCAGGACTTTATTTTGCAGTAGAAAATAAGTCCACAGTGAGTAAAAATGTGACAGGAGAAAAAAAAAAAAAAACACCCAGAAACTGCTTGAAGTTCACCAGATTAATGGCTTGTGAACTGATATGTTGTTTAACATGCTGTTAAAAAGATTGTTTGACATGTCATACTGTCCTGATTTCAGTTGAGTAAAGTCTTGATTTGGAAGCCACTGCAGTTATGGTAAATAGTTGCTGTTTTCTTTTTGCTGTGTTTGGTAAGTTTGTTTGGAAAACTTGCTATATTAAGACCATAGACCTGTCTGATCTCAGATCAGAAGATACACATTCAGAGGTTTGTTCAAGGGTTTGTAAAGACACATGAATTTCCACAGGCCCCGGTTCTAATACTGATTCACACTGTGATCTAGTCTCTAATGAAGAGTGTAAGTAACAGGACAGAAATGTCTCTCACCTGAAGCCAGAGGCGGAAGTTGTCTCTCTTGCGTCCATTGACGGTGCAGTGAAAAGATGCAGTCTGCCCAGCATTGACCTCAACTCCTTTTATAGTTAGGAAGTGAGGAGTATTCACTATGGAGAGAAGGCAAATATTTATATAGTAGGTGCTGAGATGAAGACAAGATAAACATCCCTACAGAGGTGGTTGCTAGAGTAGCCACTCAACGACTGCATCAGGACCATGTTCATTTATACTTATGCACCAACAAATATCACTGTTACCCATTTTGGAACTCTGCTGCCAAGAGGTGTATGTAAAACTGGAAATCTGAGGAAAGTACCCGTAATAGGCTACGCCTCTATATTTCATTATGCAATACCCCTTAGTGCTGAAAGCCAGCAACGTTTTGTGAAGAACGTTCCACCAGAATGTTTAAAATGAGACACCAGAGGCCAATCTTGCATCTACCAAAAACCTAATTTATGCTATCTCTTAACTGTATTCTCTCTGTGATTGAGGGGATTTTTTCGAAAAGCATTATTCTCTTTTCCAACTGTGCTCATTATCAGTATGCTCACTGACTGGGATAGTCCACAGAAAGTTACTTATGTAGAACATTTTTGATTAGTACCACTATTCTGGATAGAAAAATAGGGCAATTCAGTGGAGCGACCTTGATTCGAAACATAACCAAATCTCTAAAGACTTGGCAAAAGCTAATTCTATCACTTTCATCATCAAGACTTTCACTTCTACTTAATATTTTATAACCTTGTCTTTGAACTACACCTCCTTTATAACTTTGTCCTGTCAGTATATCCAACGCAAAAAAAGACAAATCTATTTTTCTCACCGCTTATGTCTTCTTTAATGATTGAAGGAGAGGCAGACCACCCAGTGGCATAATCACACCTTGTGCTAGATATTCCACATGGTCGCATAAATAGAAAATGAATTGGCTGTGCTCCACTGAGGAGTCGCTCTGATCGCTTTGCTTATCACTCAAAGATACCCAATTGCCACTGAGTGGATTATTGATCCGCTCACACTTACACATTTAAACACTGACCACGTTGCGGGGCCTCATTGATTTACTGAAATACATTTATATGCAACACCTATTGCTATATAAATCTATCTTATTGACATAACATTTGTAGGAACTCGGCTGCTTTCAAATGGTTAGCATGTCATTAGTGTCTTACAATCAGAGCTTGATACTTCAGCTATGAAGGGTAGAGTAAAGTATAATTCAATTGATGAAACCCCGTGTGGTATTGATTTAGACTTTAGTGTGTGGAGTCTGAAAAGCTCTTAGTATCAACCTAAGGAGTGCCATATGGACTAGCATGACTCTGTAGTCAAAAGAATAGACACACGGAATACTGAAGAGGCTTATTCCTTCTACCCCCACAGCAGCAGCTGCTCCGAAAGCCAAAGCAGAAAAATTCTAAATATGCCAATGATTACATGTTCAATACCTCTGAAGTGTACTCTGAAGTGCATGTACTTAAATTCAGCAAGGGTAGCAGAACTATGAACAGATGTTGATGAGATACTTTACTGAGCATACTTAAGGGAGAAGAAAAATAGTGGAATCCAAACACACAACCCACATACTATATGGTAGGATTATGTTTTTATCCCCCTTTTTGCACTATTTCTCCCTTCTCTCAAAGGATAGATTTAACACAGCCACTCCAACATTATACCCTGAGCACACTTCAGCGTGTCAACTGTATGCTCATAAATCTTAAGGGAGCTAGGAGGAGGGAGGTTCACACTCGGAATGACTGTAGCATAGTCTTTGAACGCTTTTTGTTTGACTGGGAGGCCTTGAACAGAACAATGTTACAGGTATTTGGGAGGGTGTCATGGAAAGGACAATGACTGCTTGATGACATTCTTTTATGGTGAAGGGAAAAGGACTTACTGC
The DNA here is from genome assembly GCA_900302755.1 of Chromis chromis. Taxonomy (NCBI): domain Eukaryota; kingdom Metazoa; phylum Chordata; class Actinopteri; family Pomacentridae; genus Chromis; species Chromis chromis. The sequence continues at coordinate 5,611 of OMNN01025666.1, forward strand.
ACTGGTGGCCCTGGACCACTACGTCTTTGATGGCCAGCAAGCCACGCTGCCCTGAGGTTACGGCTTCAAACACAATCTAAGGAGGAGAAAGGAGACTCATAACATCAGTGATAAATGGGCACATGTCTTCAAATGGCACCTGAGTGTGGCTGTCCGTGTGCACAGGGAAGTCCAGCTCTTGCAAATGCTCTCTGCTCCTTAGCTGGGCTGCAGCTGGTGACACAGCTGCAGGCCACTGACATTATTTCCACAATATGTCACAGTTGATAGGTATTATGACATGCAAGTGTTAAATCAAGTTTGAGCCTTGAGACGATTAGCACACAGTGAGACACCAAACCTGACAGCAATGTTCAAAGGTCAGCGTTTCCAAATTTCACTTCTCACTTACCTCCATCTAATCAGTTGGTATTAATAGCTCACAGTGTTAGTGAATGGAATTTTACTTGTGCATTGAATAATGATATTGTAAAAAAAATAAAATTTAATTGTCAAAAAACCTAATCTATTACATGAATTAATCTATCCTTCTATCTATCTATCAGTATAAAATAATAAATACATACTGTAACCTCTATTTTAAGATCAATCAACAAGAATATGTTGCACCAGCTATTTGTAGATCTATCACTACACTTGCCTGTAAAGCCTTTGTTAAGATTTTATTTACTAATGCACACTTTCAGATTAGTGATTTACAACTAGAACATAACATATTGTGTTGCTAGTGAAACAAAATAAGAAGAAGTCACGATTCTTAGATTTGGGATGTTTAGATCAGGCCAGGTACTCTACAAGGCCTCCTGCCTTAAAGGTTATCTTGGTTCTGGTTGGAAGGGGCCTCTTTAGAGGGTCAAATATGAGAAAAAATAGTTTGTGGGACTGTTTATAATTTATTACATTCCTTATAATTAAAAAAAAAAACATACCAGAATAAAACAGAAATCACTATGTAGGCATCAATTCACCTAGCGTCACAACGAATAACATAACTTCCAAATATACGAGGTGCAATAATTAAGTTCCAAGACTGCTCATAAAAAAAGCACAAATCACACCAGATTTGAATCTAGCCCCTTTGAACCAGTCTTCTTGTGCAGGGATGCACCACTCCCAGTGCTCCACCACTCCCAGTGCTCCTGCCACATTTGGAACACTCTTTGGAAGTTCTGTTCTGACAACTTGCGATTTCGCAGAGAACAAACATCTTATTCTGGGTCACACTAACCCAACTTTCATGTCAAAGATCATCAGTGGTGACAAGAGTTGGGTTTACAGCTACAAGACAGTAGAAGACCACTGCGTCAACACTGAGATCTGCTGTCATGTCCATAGACAACATTTGGTGCCAACGACCTGAACATGGTCATGCTAATCCAAATCCAGAATGTTTTGCAGATGGTGTTTGACCCCCTTACAGAACAGGACTTCTGGGGAACGCTCCCAATGTGGCGGGAGCGCTAGGAGCAGTGTATCCATGCACAAGACTACTTCAAAATATTTTTGATTATACCCTGTAGGAGGCAAATGATATATTAAACCTACCTGCCAATTCTTTGTACCACTTTATTTGTATATGGTATATGCAAACATAGTAAAATATGTTTTGATCAGAGGTGTAGTATTCATTTTTGGGGGAGGGGGAAATGTCCCATTATGCTAATTTAATGGCAAGATTTGGCCACTGATGCCGAAAACCCTGGCATGAATATAGTGCTATTTTATTTTTGTGAAACATGACTTAAAATCAGATATGTTGGCTATTTCCATTACATGTTATTACTGTTATTACTTCAGTCTAAACAGGTAATATAGCAAGCTAAACGTATCTTGGTCACATACAAACTGGGTGTAAAAATCTAGTACCAGCTACTGTAATCTCTCTGTAAGTACTAGTTTGTGTAGTGCAAATCAGAGTGAATCTTTTAATGTCATAATATCAGAATCTTTTCATAATGTCATAATTTTTCATCGGTAGGTAAACACTCTACTAAGATTATTATTATGTTTAAGTTTACAAGCAGCTGGATTCTTGGTTACTTGGATTATGCACAGACCTCAACAGGTCAACAGGTTTCATTGGTTTTTCTCTATTAAATAAATAGTCCCTATAAAGAGTGTTGACTCGGCTGGGAATCATAAAGGAGAATATCTCAAAGCATAAACGAATTCAACCAAAATGATTTGCAGGGTAAGATCTCACTAGATGTAAATGTGAATGTAAGATATTTTTGTAATGCAAGTAACCCAACCTTTTGATGCAAAATATAAAGCTGCATCTCTTTCATGAGAGGGAACGGTTGCCTTTAACAGTTGCTGTGTCTAGTGTTGCGTAGTTGATATGTCTGTTGCTATATTTGACAGGAAAATTTTGAAAATCACGTACAACTGTGCTGTGTAGGACTAACATGACCCTATTTTAGTTCTCCTGCAAAACAAATGGTCTTAAGCTCTGACAGAGGGCGTGTCCCAGCAGAATGTCAGAGTTATGTACTCCATGGTCTGCAGAGTGATAAAAAGGGAAACAGAATGCCAGTCCCTTCCCCAACCCAGGGTGTGGTGCAGACTCATGTCACCACACACACTACAGCTACACATGTTTTGCATGCCATTATTCCCTAAAAATAAGCCAGCATCCTCCAGCGTAACGTATGTATTAATGGTTATGTTCCATGAATGGTGTCACCCAGAAACGTATATCCTGCTAGTTTCACTCAGATACATCTCTGGCATTCCTTTTGTCACCCAGCAATGTGGAAGTGGAGATAGTTACCATTGTCATCTGGGAGGCAGGATGCCTTCAGATAAGGCTGTCTAATTATAATTTTCTTTTTTTGTCTCATGAAATATGAAAGTGAATGTCTTGGGTGCCAATTATGGCCTCATTACAGGCTAATTTAAAGGAAATTAAAAGGCCAACCACTCCATATATCGCCACCAGACAAATGAACTGGCCCCCACACTCTAATTGAAATCCTTTGTTTGTGCAACAGACATCAGTCAGGCTGCCTAATAGCTGTGATATAATTGATTCCAACATCAATGATAGTGCAGTGCATAATTGGGCCTGACCCACAGAGTGAAAATATTCACATGGGACAAAGCTGTTGATGTCACAGGAAAGTTCACCATTCTCATTTGTCAGAGACAGACAGTGAACCTGGAGTTCAATGTCTATATCACAGCACTGGCTATCCCTAAGGGACTTGGATAAGTACAACATAACAACAGGATTGATTAGCTCTGCCACAGACGTTACTGTATTAAATCCAAGACAGATGAGTACATTTGGGTTTTTCTTTCTCATTGGTGCACTTATGTGTCTGAGAATAAATCATAGCCTCATGCACAAAGTACAGGTTGTGAGTAGTAAGTGCACCACATGTAAATATTCCAGATTGCTCTCACTGAACATAATAGAGCTTTGCACAATGTTCTGCAGTTTTGGGAATTACATTTTCACAAAAATGTTTTAGGGATGGCCTGACAGAGGAGTAATTATCAAAGGCTGGGAAGCTCATGGTGACTAAAAGCCTTACTGGTAATTAAAAAATAATTTCCAAGAATCAGGTGTCTTCCCTTTGACAGTTGCGTAGGTTACTGCTCTATTCAAGATACCTATAATTAGTGTCATGCTGTTAATTAGAGACAACTTCCAGCATTTATCCTTCTTTTCTTGACTGAGATTGTTGCTAAGATCATTAGCATTCCAACATTTACCCTTGTTGTCAATTTGGGTTTGGAACAGAAATGGAGACAGACCTTCCACTGGGGTTTGAAAGGCAACAGATGCTGGGAATTTCCCTGTGCATGCTGGAAAGCAAAATATGTCATCTTGGGTCTAAACACCGACACTACATGCAAAGATTTGCCGAAACATAACCCAAACAACGTGTCAAAATGTTCAGCCGCTGCTAAAATTTGGATTAGTTTGTCACATTGAAGCAGCAGTTTAAGTCAAAGTGTCTGAACTTGCTGAAGCACAGCAAAAGATTTTGCAACTTGAAAAGAGCATCAATTATATGCTGAGACTTGGTCTGCATCCCAACCACAAATGTCAGCAAACAGGACGAATCCAAACACAAGCCGTCTTTCTACTACATGCAGAATCAGTTTTCTATTTGTTTTAAACCAAAGTAAAAACATCTGACCAGACTGGCATTGCATCATTATGTCACACAAGGGTCACCATCTTGAAGCAGAGAGATGTGACTATCACTGATAGCTGTGGCATATTCTGTCCTGCTCAACTGTTGCCTTCCCCCTCTTCTTTCTTTCCTTTGTCCACGCGCCTCTCATTAAACCTGCTATCTTGCATTCAGCAGCGAGAAGCCCAGCAGTATCCCTCGTTAACTTAGTTATCAGAGTGGCTATGATGAGCAGGCAGAAGGACTCCCCTCAGCTCAACTGTGGACCAGCTCTGCCAGGCCATAATGAAATAATTCACCAAGGGACCATCTCCCATTGGGAGGTTAAGGGGTCTCTCTGCATCAATTAACATTTGGTGGTCTCGTGGAACAAGCCTGGTGAAGACTAATAGCCAGGAAAGTGTGAAATCACCCTGCCCTGGCCGGCAGTCATGTGCATTGGTAAGTGAAAATGAGTTTTCAAAATTGGAAAAGGAGAACTGGCTCAGATGGAAGGAAAAAAGAACAGATTACCATGGATACCGAGGTAGTCCCAGAAATCAATAATCTTAGGTGTTTTGAATGGGCTATTGTGCAATTGTTTAGACCTTCTCCAATACTAAATTTGTCTTGCTCCACCCAGTGAAAAAGGCTTTAATGACTTGGGCCTAACTACAAAGGCTGCTTACAATGAGATTTATAATGAGACGCTATCAAAGGATAGCTTGATTTCAACCATGTTTCCTTACCTGGTAGAAGTTGGGCCAGTAAGTGCTGACTGCCAGCTCCACCTGTCCCCAGGAACGAGTGGCTGGACCTGACACGTTCCAAACAGGCATCCCCATGGGACTGTTGTTTTCTTTGATATAGACATTTAGGTGACCAGGGTGGCTGTTGTCTCTGCCTCCTATATAGTAGTTGAAGATAACACAGTGGGTGTCATTCTCCCTCAGCTGGGGTGTCAGCAGTAAGGCCTTCTGCCCTGCGAAACGTCCTGATGTGTTCACCATCATAAAGGCCGAACCTGCAGAAAAAAAGAAGAAGAAAAAGAAAGAAAAGTTGAGAGGTTCTGTCCAAATCCCAGTTCAAACACTGTCAGGGAAACAGATTTTCATAGTAATATGTCCTGCAAAAGACTAAAATCTCGCTGTAGTATATACGACTTAAAATATAACTTGGTTGATAGACGTGATGCTAAAACAATATGAAAGTCTTGAGAAATAAGTCTTCAAAACTACAAAGAAAAATAGGTTTTTTAAGCAATGTTGTCAGATTTTGCTTTGGTCCAGACTGAAACAATGCATCAGTTATTGGATGAATCATAATGAAATTTTGTATTGACATTTATGTTTCCCAGATGGTGTATCCTAATGACTCTAGTAACCTTCCACACCAGTTCATTTCAATTCAATTCAATGTTATTTATTTAGCGCCAATTCACAACATACTGTATGTCATCTCATAGCTCTTCACATCGTAAGATGAAGAAACATTACACATTTTAAACAGAGAACAGAGAACCCAACAATCCAAAGATCCCTTTGGATTCCCTATGAGCAAGCAGTTGGCAACAGTGGAACCAAAATAAAAAAAAGAACCCTTTAACAAGGAAGGGAAAAAAAAACCTCAGACAGAACCAGGCTCAGTGAAGGTGGCCATCTGCCTTGACCAGTTGGGGTGAGGGGGGTGGGGATAGCAGGAGGGGTTAAGGTGGGGATAGTAAGATAGCACATGGAGAACATACAAATAATACAAAACAATGAACATTTGGAGGTTGGTGAGACCCTTGACTGCAGACCAGAGACGTGTAGCTCCAGATCCAGAGATACCCGCGGAGAGAACAGAAGACAGGACCTCGGGGGGAAACACAACAAACACCCAACATACCAAACATGTGCAAAACTAATGACAAGTTACCAACCTCAGCTGTGAGTTGTCTTTGATGTTACTTGGAAAATGTTAGCTTGCTAACACATGAAAATGGTGAACTATCAAAACTAGAAAAGCACTCGGAGAGTGCAGACCTCCGCCAAGCAGCTCATGTCCACCCATTAGGGCTGGTCCGAATGACGAACATCCCAATATTTAGCTCGTGTGGGGTGTTGGGGGGTGGGGTGGTAGGGGTT
>OMNN01025667.1:0-10065 GCA_900302755.1 Chromis chromis
TTAACATGTGTGCACTCCTGATACACAGCTGATCAGAATGAAACTAAATACACCCATATGACATAAACCATTGTTAAGCCTCTAGTTTAAGATGTGAATTTGCAAATGAAAAACAAGTTTTAAAAGAAGGCATGGTGAAACTGATCATAATAAGGTTATTTAAATCATTGTTTATAGATCCTTTCGAATAATTGCACATAGACAGGTTTGCTTTTCTGTTACTTCATCCTCTTCCCCCAAAATAAATTCAAGTTGAAGGGGTAGCCATTTTGACACACTGAAGGGGATCGAGTAGATGTCACAAATGGTGGTTGATGCGCTTAAAGAATAGGATTTCCAGGGAACGTTCCAAATGTTGGTTAGTAAAATGTGCCTAGTTGTCTTTTTGCAGCACTTAAAAACAGTGAGAAAAAGATTAAGGATCAAATAAAGGATACTTTGCAATAACACTTTTTGTGATTTTGCTGTCTCTCTTTTTGCTGTCAGTTTTCACAGGAGAACAAACTCAACCAGCTAAGACTTTCTTTTACAGTCCTCCTCCATATCTATAAAGGTGACTTTATTGTTAAGTGGAATAAGAAACCTTTTTAATTGCATCCTCTTAGGCTTGAAGACAGAGTTTACTGTCACTTAATGAGATTAGTGTTGTAGAGGCTTCATTCAGTTAGAATATAAGCTTGATACTCATGGTGAGTGGCACAATTAGCTGCTGAGCTGCTGTCAAGTATAACTGGCATTTGCAGTGAGAAGCCATTTGAGTCATTTGCTCCCACAGAGAACTCATTCCTCTTCCTCACCGTCTCTTGCCCTTTCTGTCTTTCCCCTTAGCCTCGGTTTTCCTTGCACTTCTTCCTCATTGCCTCCACTTTCTCTATCTCACCCTCTTTTCTCCCATGTTTTTCCCCTCAGCCTCTATTTGCCAAGCTTGCCTCCCCCTTATCCCCTTGCTGCCTCCCTATCATTTACCATTTACTCTTTTGCATTTCTCTCTTTCGCTCTTGTCCAACCAACTAAAGTCTTCTGTTCAGTTATGAGATAATTTGCCTTTCTCCTACATGTCTCTGTGCTATTTAAATGTGGTGTATACTGTCAGAATAATGTCACAATCAGTTTTGGGGAGCCATTTAATGTTGAGAAGTCCATTACCCCAATCTTTCCCATTCCCAGTCAAATGCACATTTGCAGACACACATTTAAAGACACGTACATACTCATCCTTGTACTTGTGTCTAATGTTTAGTCTGATTAACAGAGCCTAACCTTCTCCTGCTGCACCATTGTCCTTGTCTTGCTTGTATGATCCTAAATAAATGCTGTACCTAAGTGCTAAAATTTCTACACCACAAAAGGACCCCTGACGCTTCCCAAACCTTATATGTGTTGGGACTAGGGCAAAATATCAACCACAACTGCAGAGACCTGGAGTTTGATTACCCCAACTGGTACATCTTGATCATATGTTCCAACTCTTGACCATGCTCATTGTGAGGAAACCTCCATAGGTGTATTGTTATCCTAAAATAACTGGACCATTGTATCTAAAAATACACACATCTGAGGAGTGAGATATCAATGTATAGTATCTCCAATATACCATACCAATATGCATTTTGGGGTTTGTTTTTCTTTTTTGGACTACTTTAGGAATACTGAGAGTTGTTGTAGAAAAAGTGGATTTATAAATAAACAGTCTTTAAAGGGGAGCAGAGGTGGCTGAGGGCTGGCTGATGAGGATCAGCTGGAAGCATCCTGATGTATCTGAAGTAGGTGAGTTGGCTGACCATGAAGAAGGCTGGATCGCAGGTGTGAGGAATTAGCAGCTGGCGGTGAGGCACTCAGAAGGATCTACACATGAGAACACAAGTGATCAGTGGAGTTGCAAATGAGAAGCTCAAGAGACTAGAGACTCAGATTGTGTCACTGAGGGTGGCCATAGAGTCACTGTGGCTGTACCATAATGGCAGAATAGTCTGGCACTGAAAGATCAGGAGAATCCAGGATTTTATGGAGGTGATGATGAGGTAAGATGATTTGCAGATGTGCTGAATCAGTCAGCTGCAGTGAGCCAAGCCACACCCTGCGTTCAGTGAACACTAACACTGAACACAGCTGCGGTGTCCACAAGATCCAGACTCAGACCTGAGGATGAAGATAAATGTCTCTCTGATGAAGACTCTGTATTGTTTAATGGGGAACACGTTATGCCACTTAACAACTATTAGCAACTGTAAATGAGGAGAGAGGGGTGAGAGAAATGACAATGCAACTGAACAGCAAGTGAGGAGGCAGAAAAAGACAAAACAGTTTTATGCTGATTGAAGGTATTATTTTGGATATATGCTTAATGCACATACAGGAACATGAGTCTTTCCCCCCGAATCATACAGTGTATAATGTCTGAAAATATTTTATGACCCTTTCAATGTGTGGCTGAAGGCACTTTCGATAGCATGAATTGAGGCTCCAGCGATGCATTGGGCTGTTTTAATCACCTTCTACAGTATCTTCCGGTCTGAGACAGAGCAGTTCCCGTACCATACTGTAATACAGTTGGTTAGGATGCACTCGATGGTACAGCAGTAGAAGTTCACAAGGATGTCTGAGGAGAGGTGGCTTTCTTCAGAGTCTTCAGAAAAAAAGAGGTGCTGGTGAGACTTGACCGGGTTGGAGCAACTAGTCGTCCAGGTGAGGTCCTGCGAGATGTGGATCCCCAGGAATTTGAGGCTGGTCACATGCTCCACCGCATCATCATTGATATGAATGGGTGTGTCAGCAGTCCTCCTGAAGTCCATGATGAGCTGCTTGGTCTTCTTGGTGTTGATCTCAAATTAAACCCATCAAATCAAAAGTTTCCCTTGGATTCCCTTTGTGCAAGCACTTGGCCACAGTGGAAAAGAACAAAAAACCTCTTCATTACCAGGAAGGACATAAAATTCGACAGAACCAGGCTCAGGGAGGACGGCCATCTGCCTCAACTGGTTTAGGTGAGGTTGGGGAAGAGGGGGGTGGGGATGTGTTTTGGGTGGGAATAGCAGGATAGCAGATGGAGAACAGACAAACAATATATAAGAGAACAATAAACACTTGCAGAGAGGACAAAACACAAACTATGGGAAAGAGAAGACACAGAGAGCCAATAAATTTAAGCTAATATGGGGGAAATATGATCTGCCTTACTCGTTCCTGTTCCTGAGAGTTACTAGGAAATCCTGAGCATCACTCTGAAACAGGATGTTCATGATTTTGATCTTGCGTGGGTGAAAGAAGGCATCCTAGAGACTTGCTTCATGTTAAAGGACATATCATGGTCAAACATAACTCCAGGGTTTCTCACAATAGAACTGGAGGCCAAGGCAATGCCATCCAGAGTAACTATCTGGTTAGATAGTGTGTTTCTAAAGTGTCTCAAAAACGTTCATCATGTCTTCTTACTACTAGACTTGTTTTTGGTTCTCTGTTCAGACATAAGAAGTGAAAAGATTAGATGTTTCTCTTTACCTTTCTGCTTGACAGTTTCGGCAATGACTCTCGCCTTCATCAGAAGTGTCACACTGACAGCACCGGAATGGGGGCGCCTGTGAGCCTGAGGTCAGGGCACGCAAACCCGGCGTTATGCACACACGAATCCCGATACGCCTTTGCAAGTGTTCCAAAATTCAAGTGTGTAAAGAGAGCCAATCGAGAAGCCGCTTGACTTGTAACCAATGATTTGTTTGTATTTCTGGGTCTTGTAGCGAAAATACTTAGACTTTTTAGACATTCATGTCTCTGTATGTATTTACAGATTGGTCTAAACATTTGCAGATCTTTGCACACATTTGCAGATTGGTCTACAGATTTGCAGATCTTTGCACACATTTGCAGATTTGTCCACACATTTACAGATGTGACTACACTTGCAAATTTGAATACAGATTTGTGGATTTTTTTACACATTGGCAAACCTGATTACACACACACAAGTTGTTTTACACATTTGCAGATTCTTGTACAGACACACAAATCTCATCACGCATTTACAGATTCATTATAATATTTATTGCTCCTCAACAGGCCACAACTGGGCAAAATTAAATTACAAATATATGCACTCTTTGTAGTGGAAAAAAAAACAAAAAAAAAACTTGTCACGTAACTTCAGACAACCGGTAGATATACTGTATTACGTTCAATATCTCTGAAACGTCTCTGGCAATGCATTTCGGTAGAGTTTCCGTCGCTAAAGATTTTAACCAGATTAATCATGATGATGGATTAATCCGCATTAAAGCGTCAATTTTGACAGCCCTAAAAAAACCTCTGCCCCTCGGTTTAGAGATCTAGATGGTCTGATGAATAGTAACGGCAGTAACAGTAATGGTGTTATAATGATGGGAAGAGTAATCAGTTAGATTGCTCGTTACTGAAAAAGGGAAAGTCGTTATTTATAACGCCGTTATCCCCATCACTGGTAGTTTGCAATGATTGTGGTAACGTTACTAATATTTTTGACTTGCTAGCACTGGTGCTAGCATCTAGCGCACAGCCCTGCTCTCCAAGCTATCTGTAATAGGCTACTTGTCACAATTTTTACTGACCTCCAACTCGCTGTAATGCGTACAGCCCACATTCATTTGTTTACACTGAAGTCACGTTTGACTACACGAGATTTGGAATATTGAGCGTGAAGAATCTGATACTCTGCTGAAGAATCTGTTAGTGTGTGGTAAGCTCTGTAGTGCACATCACACACTATAAGATCAGAAGAGAGAAATCTTGTGTGATCTGTCTTTTTTGATCATCAAGTGTGTGGTCTCTGAATGTGTGAAGGTTTGAAGAGTCCTGTAGTGTGTGTCGGCCTTAACTGATTAGTTTCATCTGGCTTCATTGATACAAACAGCTGGTTGTCATCTCCAAAACAATGGAAATTTATGCAGTGTTCATTGCAGGTGTAAGTAGATAAATCATCATTAACATGAACAAACTGGAATCTTTCTGATAAATATGATTTAAAACAGTTTAGTGTGGTCCCTTTAATCCCAATAACATGTTTCAGTCTCTGTAATCCAGTCAGGTAAGTACCATTCTCCTGGCAACCGCCAAACCCAGACTCCATCCGACTGCCAGACGGAGAAGTGGCTTGGATGCAGATACTCAGCCATGGAAACCCATTCCATGAAGCTCTCACGGTTCTTGAGTTAATCTGAAGGCCACACAAAGTTTGGAGGTCTGTAGCTATTGACTCTGCAGAAGGTTGGTGATTTCTGTCCACTGTGCTCCTCGGCATCCGCTGACCCCACTTTTACATTTACATGGCCTACCACTTCGTAGCTGAGTTGCTGTTGTTCCCAAGTGCTTCCACTTTGATATATCACTAACCAATACCATGGAATATTTAGTATTGAGGACATTTTGTGAATGGACTTCCTGCACAGGTGGCAACCTATCACGGTACCACGGTAAGATTCATTTAGACTGACATATTCTTCATGCTGCAACCAGGTGAGACATTTTAAGTCATGATGATTTTGTATAAAATTATTAAATAACAGAGATCTAGTAATTAATAATCCACATTTAATTGTTTTGTTTTTCGGCTCTGATGAAGTCGTAGTATTACAGTTTTTCTCAATTGTTTACACACAAAAACTGGTACTTGAGACACAATGACCACAACATGTAACTCATGCACCAACCCTTTGAACCAATTCTGCTAAACTACAAGCACAATTCCTGCTTTACACTCAAATTTCAGTTCTAAAACACACTTTTTTCAAAACACTACACACAATTCTCTGCATTTGGAACAATCTTCATGAAGAAAATATCTTGTTTTCACAAGGAACACACTGTCAGTCAAAATTCTAAACTTAATTTCTCTACTATGCACACTGATTCATCACATGGGAAAACACCTGTCTCATAGTTTTACAATTAGCAATCAGAGCTTTAGCATAAAAGGGGAAAACATTGCCTGTGATGTGGATGAGGTGCTGTGGCCAGACCGAACACACACACTTACAGTATGTATGTACTGTCTGTAGTAAGTGTAAAGTCACACAAGTGTCATACAAGTGTTTTCCATTCATCGTAGTGTTTTACACTGAGCACATCAGTGTTCAACTGGTTCTTATAAATGTCTATTCATATGATGGTTTGTGTCATTTGAACACAAAATACCATTTTGAGAAGAAATAACTTTGTTTTGAATGTAAAGTTTCATTTTGCAGGAGATTTGAGGGGGTTTGCCCGCTGTGTGTGTTTTTGGATTTGTGTGTAGAGTTCTGAGAATATGAGGCATGCTTTCAGAAAATGTATGTAAACAATCGAGAAAAACTGTAAATACATAAAAATATTAGTCTGAGTGTGGGAAATGTGCAAAGATATAGGATATCAGGAAGGGGGCAGATACTTTCTCACAGCACTGTATAACTCTATTGCACTCTGTCTTTTTCTCTGTGTATGTTGTAACCATATCCATTAACCCTCTGATCACATTTGTATTTATTTGATTAAAAATATCGAGCTTAAAAACTTCCTCTATGCTTTACATTTCACATCTACAGCATCACTGGGTGCTGACAGGTAAGTTGTAAGTGTTCAGGTTTGGAGCCAAAACAATGAGCTAAAAGAAGCTGAATGTTAAAGAATTGCTGGTTAATGCTCAGTGTTTTACCACAGCTAGCAACCATGTTACATTCTGTGGACCAATACAAAACAACGGCCTTGTTACTATGATGAAGCAGTGTGATAAACGCTATGACTGCTTTCATTGACAATTGTCTGAAATATCATATTTGCCTTCAGTGTTCTCATATACCACCCCCTTTCCTCTATCACTTTCTTTTTGTCACTTGTTATTCTGTTGTTTTTTTTTTAACTTCATTCAACATCCAGCTGTTCTGTTCTTCTTCTATTTTTTTTTTTCCTGCAGCTACTTATCATAAAAATGTCCTCAGTGAGTGTGTGGTTGTGTCTGTTTGTGTGTATGTGAGAGGCAGCCAGCTGGCCATGCCTCTCCCTCCATAACAATGAACCATCCAAACATTTAAGCACTTGACACCTGATGAAGTGGACTCTCAGCTTCAAGTGTCCTCTGACAGTGTAGGTTCAATCAGAATAACCACAGGGCCGATGTCAGCTGTCCACATTTCCAAACATTGCAGGACTCTCTCTGAGCAACAACACAGATCCTGCACTAAGGCAGTCTGGGTAGCGTTGCTGGGCTACAGTGAGCTGAAAGACTGCTGAGGGCCTGACAGTCCAGTCGACCACTTAACTCAACAAAAGCTCAGCTTTCAAGATCTGATGATGCGAAGCTGCAACCAACCTGCGACTGCTGGCTGGAGTTACGTGGTTAAGTGTAACGTTAAAGATCTTGAGCTGGTCAGGTTCAGTAGGTAGCAGTCACCATGACACAGACAAATACTATTTAAATCGACTCTAAAATTTAATCTCCTACTTAATTTAAATAAAATGGAGATTACAAGACAGTCTCAGAATTTTATATGTCAGGTGCCTGCATAAATGTTGAAACAGGTTTTGCTTGCAGTAATCTTTCCGTCTATTCACACTGATAATAGAAGATAACGTTTTAATATGACGTTAGTGTAAACAATAGAAAACAAACCTGTGTCCTAAAATGCAAATGAAAAATCTGATTTTACAGTCTAATTTAGGACTACTATCCTACTGTTCCTCAGCTCTGTTTATTGTTCAATGTAAACAGATAAGTCGTAGTTTTCTGGGAACACAGAACACAACAGTTAATTCTGCTCTCTGTAGTTTTCAATTTTAAAAGAATGAAAATTAAAGTGATCCCTAATTACAAAGCTGCTTCACTGGTAATGACACACTAGTTTTAAGTGTGTTTCAATATAATTGTCCAACAGTTCCTCAAATGGCCACTTGAGGCTTGCTCCTTGAGCGAGTCAATCCCCATAGACCTCCATGTTAAAAAGTCCAGCGTTACAGCAGAAATAAACATGTTTACAGACCGCTACAAAAAACGGTTTTGGTCTCTATTGCCAATTTCCCCATTCACGACAACTGAACGGAGTGTGGATTTTTATATAACTCATGCATTGAAATTATGCATAATTAAGGGAATGTCTGCTTTGACTGACAGGTGGTACCAGGACTAGCCAGGAGTTAGGAGTCAGACACTGCCAAGATGGTGATTGTCAGAATCACAGCTCTTCAGGAAACCTATGGGTGACATCATGGAGGCTTCGTCCATCTTTACTGTATATAATATATGTTTGAAATAATAAACTAGGCTGTGTACTGTGTACTTTAAAAAAGGAAAGCCTTATTCTGCAAGTGTAGTACAGTGTGAAGACAGTATGACACACTGAAATGTAACTGCTTAGCCTTTATAAGTAGCTGGTAAGTATTTATTTGGGACTTTTATTCTAACACACACACAGTGTGTCACCAAGGTGCTGGCTTGAGAGTTTGACATGTGGATTCTAAAAGTACCAATTTGAACTCATTTTCACACAGGATTGGGCTGGATTGGATCCTGGCATCTACAGACATTCTGTGTGTGTTTCTACCTGTAGATAGCGGTGGCAGGCTGGTTTCCAGGGTCGTAGGTGACCCTGACATGACCCTGATGGAGCTCCACAGCGATTGGTTCATTGTCACCGTTATAAAGCAAGATACCGTTTTCCTCTGCTGTTGACACCTGAAACACACAGAAACAAAGACACACCAATCAAGCTGCTGGTGAATGTGTGTGTGAACGTGCTGCTGCTAAAATTAATTTCTTATTTAACACTTAACGGTGGTTGTCACCTAAAGAATGTTGTCTCTAAGTGCAGCTTTACACGTGTGTCCTCACCTGCAGTGTGATGTTGGTTTGAGGCCAGTTCTTGACATCTTGAAGCTGAACATAAGAATCTCTGTCAACGAAGTTGACGCTGACCAGTTTCTCACAGCTCTGGCCCTCAAAGCCTGGCAAACACTGGCAGATTGCAGTGTCCATCTTCTCCTCACAGGGGGCGCCGTTCTGACACTGAGCCAGCTGGCAGGGCGACGGGGGAGGTAGGCCCACCTCACAAAACTCACCACTGAGAAAAGATATCAGAAAGTGGTTTATATCTGCTGCAACAGACAACAAGGAATGCAGAGATCCCAATACTTATACCTAAAGCAGCAGTGGCTAATACTAAGTAACAACCCAATACCTATTATTATTAATATTATATCACTGGATGGAGCTGATCACAATCATTGTAGATGGCAGCATTAGGCTGTTACTACAATTACTTAACTGTACATGCCAACAGAAATATACACAACTTAAAGATTTATAAAAATGTGAACTGGCTAAAAACAAAATCAGTCATTCGAATAAGGTACCAGACTCATGACAAAAATTGTCAAATGTCAATTGTTATTTGATTATTTAACTTTAGATGATTTGCCCATTATATGGATTGGATAAAAGTGTTTAAATCAACATTTTAAATCAAATTTCCTGTGCCGTTAACATGATGAAGAAAACCTATACTTCCCCATTCCCTGGTACAGTATTTACAGTGTCCCCTCTGTTTCAAAGGTTCTCAGTACTCCATGTTTTCACAGCGTTGCCCGTACCTAAATCCCTGTGGACAGACACAGCTGTAGCCATCCAGATGGTCGACACACTGAGCCCCATTCTGACAGCGATGATCCACACATTCATTATAATCTATGCTGCAGTCTGGCCCCACCCAGCCTGGGATGCATACACATCTGGAACACAAACACATGCGCATAAACACACAATCAGATAAACTATCTGACACAGAGTGCAAGATTTTGGGGAGTCAACACAGACCTCAGCAAAATTCACCTTTGTCTGCGTTTATTTGCAAGTGTATTTTTAATCTCATGTGGGATCTCAAACTTTGCTGAGTCTGGTAGTGAAAAAGTGAGAGGTGTGTGTGTGTGTGTGTGTGTGTGTGTGTGTGTGTGTGTCTTTTTGTTGTTGTTTTGTGTCTCTTTGTTGTGTTTTTGTGTCACTTTGTTGTTGTTTTGTGTCGCTTTTTAGTTTAGTGTCTCTAGTTGTTTTGTGTCTCTTTGTTGTTGTTTTGTCTC
>OMNN01025671.1:0-14301 GCA_900302755.1 Chromis chromis
AATTAAGTCTAGGGTGGCCTGCCCTCGTGTGTGATGTTTAACTATCTGCCGAAAATCGGGGTGGGAGGAAGTTAGCATTTTTGTGGGCAATTTATTAAAATCCCCACATAAATATAGTCCCATATGGGGGGAAGAAGCTTTAATGGCGTCTATAGTATTTATTAGATACTCCAGAACTCTGTCCTGGCACAGTTTTTTATCTGCCCAGGGCGGATGATATAGATTTCCCACAAATATGGTTGAGACACTGCTGGGTGTCCGACGCGGTTGTATTTGGACCCACGCGCATTCAAAGTCGTCACTCTCCAAGTCCCCTCTTCTTTTTGCCTGCAGTCTCTCATGACAGTACACAGCCACGCCCCCTCCACTTTTTCCGGTTCTGTCTCTCCTGAATAGTTGGTAATCCTTGACTGACAGCGATTCATCCGGTATATTATTGTGAGCCCACGTTTCAGTAACGCATCCGATGTCTGCATCTAAGGTTTTCAGCAACAGTTCATATTCATCAGTCTTATTTATCAGTGACCTCGCGTTGCACAGAGTTAACTTTGGCATCCGCGGCTGCTCTCGTTCAGGTTTAACACAGCGTATTTCAGACAGGACACTCACCCGTTTCCTCCTATGTTTGGGGTTCGGTCTGTGTCCTTCTGTAATTGTTATTTTCAGCCGTCTGTTTTTGCCGGCTTTAGATCCTCTTGCGCGACTTCTTTTGCGGATAATCCCGATGCTTTTCAGCGTTTGTTTTATATTCCCATTCAGCTGGGCTGCGTGTTTCTTCAAACTCATTAGGAAGTGTGGAGAGTATTTGCAATTATTTACTCCTTCCATCTCCTTTCAAATCCTGCCGATGGCCACACACTGATGCAGAAAAAGTTCCCAGCAGGCTGCCCTGAGAAGGTTACTTTAAAAAATACGAATAAAAGCTTAAAAACACATTAAAAATCGAGGGCACACGCCGACGACAAACACTGCGGCTGCATTGAAGCGCCACTCCTTGGCCTTAGATATACTTTCACTTGCACACAGTTTTTCAAGCTACTTGCAGGTTTATCCGAGCCACTTGGAAAACTTGCCAAGAGTTCCTCTGTGGATTTAGTCCATCTCAGTGTCTTCTGTCTCTTCATGTAATGCCAGACTGACTCCATGATGCTGAGATCAGAACTCTGTGGGGACTGTACTTAAGGCTGAACATATTTTTTTAGGACTATGGCTGGTTGTTTGAGCTCATTGTCCTGCTGCAGAATACATTTCAGTTAGAATATCCCCAGATCAGCCCCAATTCTGATCTTGGAGATTGTATCAGGACATCCTTACTCAAAATCTATCCATCCATGAGCTACACCTGCTTTATCCAGTCGAGGGTCATAGGGTCACGTGCCCACAATTACAATAATGGCCAATTAAGAATCACCGATGAACCTATGGTGCACGTCTTTAAGAGGAAGAAAACCCAGGTAGGTACAAGGAGAACTGCAAAGGCCCCAGCCGAGCAGCAATCCAGAACTTTATCACTGTTAGGCGACAGTGTTTACCGCTGTGCCACACTGAAAATCATAATGATAAATGTTGCAGTTGCTGTAATGGAGCCTTTTTAAAGTGAAGAACCACTTGTGCGGAAAAAAAGACTCAAACATCCATTGGATCGTTTTACTCTTAGCTGAAGAAACATGTATCTGTGTGGGTGGCAGAGTTTCCAGGTTTTGAGTGCTTACAGCACTTCACAGGCTTCATCAAAACAGCACTCAGCATCCAGACCACAGTGTGGAAGCTCAATGAGTGTGCTGACCCTTTCTGAACTTGTCTTGCTGAGTAAATCAGACTTGTGGATATTTGGATAGAGATGTTTTCAGCTGACAAGCCAGCGTTTGGAAGGATGCCCATTTTTCGAGCTCATCCTGCTTGTACACGGTGAGAGGAGGCTGGGGAACGGCACGTCAGGGTAGCAGAAGGAAATCAAAAAAAATCTGAAGCCACAGAGGCAGGCTGCTGCAGAGAGTTCTGGGAATTGAGCGGAGACACGACAGGCGGCATCCGTCTGTCTGCCTGTAGGGCCACAACACAGCAGCTCCCTGCTCCTCCTGCAACCCGGAGCTGGATGGCTGTTTGGACTCGGCCTCTCCTCTGGGGGGGGGTTTGGAGGTTCAGCAGCAGCAGGCAAACAGCTGCTGTGGAGGCCTCTCCGCTAGCAGGTGTTTGTACCTGATGTGATTGAGGATTCTCCCAGAGGTGGAGAGAACCCCTCCCATAACACCACACTCTTCAGCGCCTCCCTTTATGCATCAACAAATCTCATTAGTGCGCTAAACTTAAAGCTAAAAAGAGGCCTTCTTGATCTTGTTAGTTGTCACCATGTACAGTTATACAGGCAAGATGTGGCATGAAGCAAACACTCATGTCAGCCTCAAAATAGACAAATTCAAGCCTGCTGTATGGAATCTGACATGTTTTAGTCGGGTTATTAGGTTTTGGTCAAAGTAGAGTTCAGGCATAGTTTCATCCTGCAGAAGTGTAAAATAACTGTCTCTGAAATGGAATGAATGAAATTATTTAAAATGACGACAATTTTACCATTGCTTTGCTGTAGTTCTGACTTCACACTTTCTAAAAAAATGTATAGTTGATCGGCTGATATGTTTTTATATTAGGGCCGATACTGATGGCAATTATTGGTAACCAAGAAAGGCCGATAACTGATATTTGGAACCAATATACAATATATTAATGTTTAACACCATGTGATAACAGGAACATGTTATTCATAACTAGGGTTCTTCATTAATGAGGGTGACTATTACTGAATGTATAAAATAGAAACAGAAGTGATTATATCGGCCATGATAATCGGGCAGGCAGATAATTGGTCGATCCCTAATAGTATATACTATCATTCATTTATTCATGGCATTTTTTCAGAGAGAATTCTTTCCAATTCATGTTTCAGTGTAAATCACCCATTTTTCTCATTGCTGTTTGCATCATGATTAAGAGTGGTGCATACTTTGTGCTGATAGTATAATTACAAAATTCACTTTCTACTTAAAAATTGAATTTGGCTTTGTTCTCTAATCACACATGACATTTTTAGGGTAAAATTAGTGAGCAAAGAGTTTAGAACATTGCGACTGCTGTGAAAATTAAGTCAATGGAGTCATATAATGGTTTAATTTCCCTTTTGGCTGCTTTGATTGATTTATTTTTTTTGGCCTTTTGGGGCCACTACGAGAAGCTGGAATATTATGGTTCAGAGGGGTTAAAACTACAGCAGTCATCTGTAGACAGGATTGCTATATATTTAACAGAGAATTCAAGGTATGGATTGACTCGCCATTCACTCCAAATGGGGAGGCTGATAGAATCACTGAGGAAGCAGCTACCAGATAGTGATTTTCTCTGTCTGTGAACTGTTTGGTGTTGGACAGTTAACATTCAGTGGCTTATTAGAGCTTTGAGAGCAGTGACAGTGAACCAGAACAGTACAGTTTAGGGCTAGATGGCAAAACAATGAGCTAAACGCACTGTAAAGCTGAGGTTTACCACTACAAACAACCTCTTCACATTTAAGTATACAGACTCATACCTTCAATTCAAGTTAATCTGAAATACTCTGTAGAGTTGATCAGCTAGTCATGAAGAGTAATGTTCTGACTGGCAAGAATTCACAAGTAAAATGAAGCTACAGGTTGTTAATCCAAACCAACGAGCTGAAAGTGACTAAAAAAGTTCTGACTGGAACAGTAGAGTTGGTGATAATTTTCTGCAGGTGTGCCAGTACGAAGACCACCTTTCACATCATGCATAGTCATTCCATTCATTTTTAGCTGACTACTACAGCCTTAATAACATGGCTGAACTCTACAGATAGCGGAGCAAGTCTTTTTTCACATCCAGATTAAGTTTATATCAGGGAGTAATAGGGGTAAAAAGGTTCATATTTTAGTATACAGTCTGCTAATTTTTCTTCCGCACATGATAAAATAGCAGAACGTATGAACTCCTGAAGCTGTTTCAAGCACTTTTCTGGTTTTCCACTCAGCCCTGGCCTATTTTGGGAACGTTATTAAATTCCCTTTTGGCATGTGCTCAAAAACACAGAGTAAAGAGGGGAGAAGATCATGATGACAGTCAAATGTTTGAAGTGATATGTACTCAGCTGTATGCTGTCACACCTCTTGAAAGGATATATCTTGTCATTCATCTGAACCTCTCAAAGGAGCCTCTCTTTTTTATGGTTGTGTGTGTTTGTGTGTACTTGCTTGAAATGGGAGTGAGATAAAACAGCAAAAAAAAACTTGTGGGTATATCTCCTCTTGTTTGTCTCCCAGCTCAAAGTTTATGATTGCTGTCTTATTTGGTGTTTGAAGGTCACACAGCAGTCCGATATTGCTTTCACAATCCACAGCATTCAATCCCTCTGCTATATTCCTCTGTTCAATTCATTTTTATTTGTATAGTGCCAAATCATAACATAAGTCATCTCGGGGCACTTTACCTAGTAATGTCAAGACCTTACAATATCACCGAGCCAACAGCTTCCCATTTAGCAGCACTTGGAGACAGGCAAGTTCCTTTTCACAGGAGGAAACCTCAGACAGAAGCAGACTCGAGCGGTTGGAGTGAACAAACAATATAACAGTGAGCAGTGGGCAGGTTTGTGAAGCCAGTGAGTGCAGATCAGAAACATGCAGCTCCAGAGCAAGAGATACCTGCAGGAAGGTACAAGGAGGGAAAAGACAGAGAGGATGAAGCACAAACTACGGGAGAGAGAAGACACAAAGTTAATGATGTGCAATGGTAGTATATAAATGCATGGAGAGTAAATAAGAGCAGAGCTAAGGGAAGTCCTCCAGCAGATTGAACCTACAGCGGCATAACTAATGATTGGTTCATGGTCACCTGAGTCAGTCCGAGCTACAATCTTTATCAAAAAGGAAAGTTTTAAACCTTGTTTTAAAAGTAGAGAGTCTCTTCCTCCCCAACTCAAAAGTAGAGAGTCTCTACTCCCCAACCCAGTCTCCACAAAATTACATCCCTATACATCTAAACTGCATTATCAGTTACATTTTTGAGGTAAATGTATTTTTTGCCAGATTACGTTTGTTTGTAACGTATCACACGTACGTTTCTAATCAACATATCTTTGCCATTTATTGTACTGCTTCACTGTCGCTCTTTTTCAGTCAATCAATCATATATATTAGATGGGACGGGACTTCTCACCCTGGTAACCCCACGAGTGGAACAGAACCTTCCAACATGTAGTCAAAGGGTTGTATTTTAACCCAAACCATGACATATTTCCTAATCCTGACCAGGTAATTTTGGTGCCAAACCTTAACCAAGCTTCTAAAATGTGAAAGTGTCTAACAACGCTGATCTTTATTAAACCTAACCACATAGTTTTGGTGTCTAAATTTAACCAGAAGGAAAGTGAAAACCAAAAGTAAACAATGGCAAAAAGTGAAACTTAATTCTGACACTGATGGACACAAACCCTGATCTTCTGGGTGAAAGTCTGGTCACTGATTTATGCCACTAATCCTGCCTCCAAACGTGGACTTTGATGTTATTTCAAACTGGCTGCCTTTCCCTCCACGTTCTGTTATGCTCCTTTCAAAACTTATTTGAGAATGCAGTTTAGTTGTGTAGGAATGTAACTGTGAAGAAAGGACTGGTTTACACAGTAGAGAAGCCTGATAGCTGAAGGCTCTGCCTCTCATTATGCTTTTGGAAACTTTAAGAACCACAAGTAAGCCTGCAGTCTGAGAGCCAAGTGCTCTGTTGGGATAATACAATAAGGTCTTTAAGATACAATGGAGCTTGGTCATTACGGGCTTCATGTGTGATCAGAAGGATTTTAAATTCGATTCTTGATTTTACAGGGAGCCATTTAAAAGAAGCTAATATGGAAGAAATATAATTTCTCCTGCTGGTTCCTGTCATTACTCTTGCTGTTGCAGTTTTTTCAGAGAGTTATTAGGACATATGATAATAAGGAATTACAGGAGTCCAACCTAGAGGTAACAAAGACTAGTTTTTCAGTATCACTCTGAGATTAGATGGATTTTGACAACAACGCGCCGGTGAAAGAAGGCCGTTCTAGTGAAGCGTTTTATGTACAAAGGGCATACCACGGACAAAAATATCTCTAATGTTCCTTATAGTAGTACTGGAGGCCAAAGCAATGCCATCAAGAGTAACTATATGGTTGGATAATGTGTTTCTGACATGTCATGTTTTAGGAAAAATATCAGTTTGAACTTTGAGTGTCTGTCTAGTTTCATCTCACTTCATAGATAAATATAGCTGGGTGTCATCTGCATAGAAATTGAAATGGAGTGCAGTCCCTTTAATCCCAATGATATTTTCTGGTTTCTGAAATAAAATGTTGTGATCAATGGTGTCACATGCTGCACTGAGAGCCAGCAGAATGAAGACAGGTACATTAGAGGATTCTTGGTGAATTTAACAAGTGCTTTTTCTGTTATATAATGTGCTCTAAATCCTTAGTGAAACTCTTTATACAAACCATTTCTTTTTGAAATAAAGGCGAGGTTGGTTATACTGTCAGTCTAAAACACCTGGATCAAGGGCAGACCTTTCAAAGTAAGATTTAATCACAGCATGCTGCGGGAAGTAGCCGGTTAATAAAAATCAAATTTAAATAAAGTACAAACATCCTTGAGCTGCTTGGTTAGGATGAAGTCGAAGTCACGTTGGCATTTTTGATGGCACAATTGTTGAGGTTAATAAAATATCAGGTCTTAAAGACATTTCTAAAGCTGCTGTACTTAATGATGCATCTTTAACAATTATAGGAAGGCAGTGATGATTTTTTTCTCTTATTCTTGTAATTTTATTTGTAAAAATACCATGAAGTAATTGTAACTGATAACTAAAGAAATACAAGGCTCCACAGAGCTGTGACTTCCAGTGTGAAGTGTCATTCGTGATGAGGCTGAAGCGCTATTAACAAGATAATTGACACGTGTGGGTGTAAAGTTAAGGGTAGATGTATTTACAGGTGACATTGAAGTAAATAATAATGAAATCACTTCCTTAAAATTAGGTAAATAGATATCTACTGTTGTGTTTTTTACTTTAAAACTATTAAATGTTTAGTTTCTATGCCATATGTCAGAACAAGAGGCTGTGAT
Organism: Chromis chromis; assembly: GCA_900302755.1. Lineage (NCBI taxonomy): Eukaryota > Metazoa > Chordata > Actinopteri > Pomacentridae > Chromis > Chromis chromis. The sequence goes on from OMNN01025671.1 coordinate 7,155, forward strand.
TGAAACAGTGAGTGGGTTTATTCTCATTTTGAGAAAAGCCAGTAGAGTCTAATACTGAATAGATGTGATGTTAAGGCTGTCGTTCTCACAGTGACATGAATGATGAATGTCACCCACTATAATTACTTTATCTGCACTCAGCACTAAATCAGATTTTTAAAAGTCTGAGATTTCAAATAAAAACTCATTCATTCAGACATATTCTTCTTTGAAACAGAGTTTCAATAAAGGAAAATAAGCTGATTTGATGATTATTTGTCATCAAGAGATTTAACATTTATTCGTCCAAATGTATTTGTTCTGCTTTTTGTTCAGTTTCAATAGGAGATTTTGAAAGATAACAGCTGCTTTAAAAACTGCAGAACAAGAGAAAGTCACTTCGTGTCAGCTTTGGATTGTCATGTTTTAGGTCTTTAAAAAACTCATATTTCTAGACATAAGTGGATGTTTTCACATCAGAGTTGTATGAGATTTGGTAATTAGCCACACCTGTTTGGGAATTAAAATGAGCTTTGCTGCTCTTTTAGGGTTTACATTCAAGGTCAACTACGCTTGGAGCTGGAGAGCCTACAAATTGTTATCCTCTCTTTCAGGGATGACTGGGACATAAAAGCGGCCATTGAGTATGGCCCAGTTCAACCCAATGAAACCTGCATGTGAACACAATGTAGGCCCTAATAGGGTTGTCTTAATACCCTGATTTTAACATTGCAACATACACCGATCAGCCACAACTTTATGACCACTGATAGGTGAAGTGAATAACATTGATCATATTGGTACTATGTGGTGTTCTGCTGGAAAACATTGTCCGAGAACAAGCACACTCCCTCATGCAAATGGAAATCCCAAATGTCACTGGCCTACCCCTGCAGGAAAATGCACCCCACCACATGGCTAAAACATCAAACAATCAGGAACATCTTGAGGAACATGACACTGGCCCAAGATATTGATTTGACCTCCAAACTTCCTAGACCCCATTCTGATCAAGCATCAACAGGATGCAGTGGAACAAGTTGGATTGACAGAGGCCCCACTGCCAACGTCCTGGTGTCAGACCCCATAGGACACCCTGAGAGGTCCTCTTGTCCATGCCCAAATGGTTAAGAGCAGTTTTAACCACATAAGGGGGACCAACACAATATTAGGCAGGTGGTCATAATGTTATGCCTGATCGGTGTATAACATGTATCAAAAACTGGTTAAAATAGGTGTAGTTGACATTTGATCCACTGTAAATAGCATATACTTGATGATAAATTGATGAGGAAAGTCACTATACAAATCACATAGCAACAGATTTCACTTGCACCCGAAGTTTAACAGTAGTCTCACAAAACACTGCAAGAGTCAACAATCACCTTGACAAAGCTTGACAAGAAGATTTGTCTCAGACCCTCTGTTAAGTGTTGTTGCCTTTTTATATGAAATGATGTGTCAATGGATTGCCCTGTAAAACTTGATAATAAATGCAGCTTTTGTTGGACCGACTTTAGTTAAAAAATAAACTTTCAGTTGAAGCAAAGACTGTTAATTTACTGATCAGAATAATGGAGAATAAAAAGGTGTAATGCACGAGGGTGGTTGATCTCCTCCTTCATCCTTGTTGCCAGTCTATGGGAACTGATGAGGCGTTAGCTAGTTGCTTTGCCAGCCAGACTCGGTGCTGCCGGCTGTTGTTATGGGCATCGATTGTACACTTGCAGTAATTGTAGATGCTTCTAAAATGAGCCAGCTCCATCTGCTTTGCTTGGAAATTGGACACAAAGTTTACAAATGTTATGAATTAGTTGGGTTTTTTTTAAATATAATTTTAAATCTTGGGGAAACAGTTGCTCCCCCTGCAAACAAAAACAGCTTTTACTTTATAATTTAAAGACCAGGCCACCATGTGTGCTCTCCCTCTAACTTGGAAGTTCGATCTGACGTGTCAGAAAACAGAACAGAGTGGATGCATGGCAGAGCAGAGGGCCACAGAAAAAAAGGCTTCAGACTTGGTGGGAAATTAGACCCCAAAGTTTTGCCTCTGGCCTTGGCACATGTTTACCACAGACTGATCATCTGACCTCAGACAACATGTTTGTAGCATGTATGCCAGAACAACCCAAAAAAATTTTTTTATGAAACCCATTATTGACTCCTGTTATTGTTTTGAGACAACACTGACTGTAATGTGATGTTACATTGTTTTAGGCAAAATAAAAAGTATAAGTCAGTAAATAATTTATGTAATTCAATATATGTAGTGTGAAGTTTCACTAAAACTTTAATACCACCAAAAAATGCAGTTGCAGAGATAAAATGTAAGAGCATTAGACCTTGCATAGCAATGAAATATTAAATGGATGCTGTCTTCAGTCACACTTCAACCTTGTTTTAAGAAGTTATTTGCTCCAATTACCGGAGGTCCTGAACTATTAAGCTGACACGCTTAAAATACTGAACATTTAATTGGGAATCCATGTTTTGTTTGCTAACAATCAGCCTTTAACCAAGTACAGATGGTGACGCACAGAAAACACATTAGACAAACAAAAGCCCAAAGCTTCATTTGGCTTTCGGTCAAGTTACTTAGAGAATTAAAATCCATTAGCTTTATCTTATACAAACTGCTGCCAGTGACATTTGGTATTTTCGCCAGTTATGCGGTGGGTCAGTGACTGATAAAAATGCTAATGTGGTAAGGATACATGAACTGCGTTCTTTTTTTTTCTGATTTTAAAGCAGCGGGAAGAGATGAAAGTTCAATAAAGAATGGAAATAAATGTACCATGTTATACCATTTTTTTTTTGATGCTGTCTTCATCACAGTCCACAGGTTCTTGATGGGGTTTAAGTCAGGACTTTGGGGAGACCGTCTAAAACTTTAATTCTAGCATGATTTAGCAATATTCTTTACCATTTTTGATGTGTGTTTGGGGTCCTTGTCTTGTTGGAACACCCATCTACATCCAAGACCCAACCTTCTGGCTGATGGTTTTAGGTTTGTGTGTGGAAGTAATCCTCCTCCTTCATTATTCAATATACTGGTAGCAGAACAGCCCCAGAGCATAATACTGCCACAACCATGCTTCACGGTAGTTATGGCATACTTGTGGTTAAGGGCCTCATCTTCTCTGCTCTGAACATATTACTGGTCATTGTGGCCAAAAAGGTCAATTTATGTTTCATCTGACCACAGAAATTTCCTCCAGAAGGCCTTTTCTCTGTCCATGTTATCAGCATCAAACTTGAAATTATCAGGTGTCGCTTTAAGATGCTGTTTCTAGAAAAAGGACTTCCTTCTTGTATGGCAGCCTCTCAGCTCAGAGCAATTTAAAATGCGTTTGACTGTGGACTGACACTAGTGTTCCAGCAGTTTCTAATTTATTTGCAGACCTGCTTTTTGGGGATTCTTGATTGAGTCTAGACCATCCTGATCAATTGTCTCTCAGCAGCAGGTGATAGTTTGTTTTCTTCTGGATTGTGGCAGTGACACAACTGTGCCATGTACTCTATACCATACCATACCATATACTGTACAAGCAACAGTTTGCACAGATGGTGCTTCTTCAGATCTTTGCTGAGCTCCTCAGACTTTCCCACTGTAGAATTTGTGGCTATCTCATACAAACTGCTGCCATTGACATTTGGTGTTTTTGCCAGTTATGTGGTGGGTCAGTGACTGATAAAAAAAATACGCTTAAAATACTGAACATTTAATTGGGAATCCATGTTTTGTTTGCTAACAATCAGCCTTTAACCAAGTACAGATCGCACAGAAAACACATTAGACAAACAAAAGCCCAAAGCTTCATTTGGCTTTTGGTCAAGTTACTTAGAGAATTAAAATTCATTAGCTTTATCTTATACAAACTGCTGCCAGTGACATTTGGTATTTTCGCCAGTTATGCGGTGGGTCAGTGACTGATAAAAAATGCTAATGTGGTAAGGATACATAAACTGCGTTCATTTTTTTTATTTTAAAGCAGCGAGGAGAGATGAAAGTTCCATAAAGAATGGAAATAAATGTATTTAATGGAAACCAATTTATACCTCCTCTCTTTTGTGCCATGTTATAACATTCTTCTTTAATGCTGTCTTCCTGTATACCTTAAGTTATAGTAAAACAAGCAAATAATAATCGCATTATGTGTTTGCGGGGTGATAAAGACTTGTAAAATGGCCCAACCAGTTCATCCACTTTTGAACACAAACCAGCTCAAACAGTCTTAAGATGCTGGATGCCTGTCCTTTACAACTGGCATAAATCACTGCGCACGTCCTCCGTCCAGATGGCGGGATTTATACATATGGGAAAGGAATGAAACGAACTAAGGCGAGGATAGTCATGTCAGTCTTGGAGAAGGGTGGTAGGATATGATTTCTGGACGGAGACCATGCTGGCACAGATGCGATAGATGAACAGGTGTGGCGAAGATAGGACACAGACATGGAATTATTTCGCTGATGAACAGGAATAGGTCATTTCCATCTGCATGTAAGCTGTCACAGTTTTTTTTTTTTTTAAATCTTTCTTGCACATGGGCAGACTGATAATGCGTGCTCATTCAAACTTCTTGATGTCTAATTAAACCCGCGCAGGGTGAGGCCAGCTCCTGTCTTCATCAAAGACGTCTCGCTTCGTGTGCAATCTCCCTTTTTTTTATTTCAAACTTTTTTTTTTTCCTCAGCAAATTATGCGGTGGGACTGTTTTCTAATATGCGGTCAGGGCTACAGTGTGCACGAGGCGTATTAGCATTCAGCGTGGTGCGCGGTGCAGTCTCATCAGCTTGTCAAACTAAATTACAGGTGCAGAATACACAGTGAATCATTCATCACCTCACTCTGTCCTCCCCGGTCTCCAACTGCTTCCTCTTTGTTTAGCCGTGGTGCTCCATTGGAGATTCATCCAATCAATGTAATTGCGGGTGATTGTTTGACTCAATCCAGTGCCTCCTTACAATCACCGCCACGATCGATGGCCATTGCTCCCATCCTCCTGCTGTCACAGTGAAGGATTATTCAGGCACGCTCGGAGAAGAGAAATAATTTTATGTGAAGATTTATCTGATTATTTCTGAAGGATTAAGTATTTTGATCCGCGCAGGCAGCTGCTCTCGCCTGTGGTGCTGTGCTTTTGTTACCTCTTGGGTTATGCATTATGAATTGACCACATTATTTAACAAGCCACACATAAAAATGCTGAATGATATTGGAAGTAAAAGCCTCTTCTTCTTTAATTGCCTTCCACTGTCTCTTCACATCCGATACTGTATCAGCTACAGGGAGTGGAATGTTCCTCCTGCAAAAATTTGCATTAAATACAGCATTTGTCTCTCTGGTTTTACTGCTTTTTAATGATCCTCCTCATCAAGTCTTTTACATTGGGTCACGCAGAAACATAGGATCTGGCTTCTCAGCATTACACTGTAGCTTTGTAATAACTCGAGGAGATTAATCACCAGCGCTATTTATGGGCCAGCGATTCTGATCAATGAAAGTATGAACTTGTCTGAAATTTGAAAATAGATTTTTTTTTAGAGAAGTGGAGATCGAGCTAAGTATTTCTAATTTGAGGCTTTGTGACTCGGAGTCAGATACTTTCTCTGCTACGAGAAAAATCGAAAACAACTTTGTATCTGCTACATTGATCATGTGTGATTTATTAGCTGCTGTACTTGCAAATCCTCTCATTAGATTCTTCAATAAAGATGAACTTTGATGCCACAGACGGCTTCGCAGGACTCGCTCTGACTTCTCCTCCAGCACGCCGACAGCCCGTTAATCCCCCCCCCCTCTCTCATATCAGCTGCTTCTGAAATCACGGCTTAGTTTTCATCAAGCTGGGCCAGTTTGATGGTAATGAGCTTGGCATTTTCACAGCCATACTGATACGGGTTGTACTACATACAACCTGAGGCCTTTTTTCTTCTTTCCCTACATCGTATAGGGTAAATATTTAAAGAATCTTTTCCATTTTAAATCTTTTTTATAAATTAGACCTCTCCTCTGGACGTAAACTGCTAATGGAATGAGTAACCAGCAATAAAAGCATCTATTAATCTAAGGGGAGATAAGTAATTGCAGCTATTTTTGGAGCATATTGAAATGTCAGAATATAATGCAGCAGGCTGTGTCTGCATTCGTTCTCACTCTGCCTCCTTTCTCGCCGTCTGAATGCCGTTCTTAGATAATGAAACCCAACATGTACTGTATAAGTGCAATTTGTCTCTGTATTCCCAGCCAGGGCAGCATGTGTGTCAGCCAGTGCCTCTGCCATGGTGCTGAGCAGTAGTGATGGCCTAAGCTGTGCTGATAGATGGCTTGGCTGCAGGCTGCCAGGCGCTGGTGCTCGCCTCGGCTCCCACCGACGCGACGCGACCCTTTAGCCCAGGGGTATGGCTTAGAATGCAGCTATTAGAGCAGTCCGGAAGATTTCCAGAGCTCATTATAGTCAAGTGTGGAGGACACATGCACACAGACACACATGTGGAAGTGCACACACACAGACACAGTGGCCACTTTGGACGCAGGTCCATGAGTGCTGAGGGCAGGACTCAGTGGAGCTTCGCCGAGCTAAAAGCATGATATTGGGCATCGGCACTGTGGTGTCTGTTTGGAGACATTTACAGGAAATTGCTTCTATTTTACCCAAAAACTGAGACAATGAAACAGTTTCACAATTTTTTTTTTTTTTTTTTTTGTTGAATGGCAGCATCATTATAGGGAAGGCAGATCTGCAGCAGATTTACTCCTCAGGCAGGATGGGGTTTTTTAGGACTATAACAGGTGCACTGTCAGATTCGGTGCCCGTTAATTATGTTTGCCTGTGTAAGTAGAGCTTGTAATTTTGTTTGCTTCCTTCAACGGCATTCACAGCTTCTCCTGCATTCACTCGAGTTGAGGAAATGCATTTTGTCAGGGTTGAAAAGCATGACGGTATTTATACTTTTACCAAACGTTACATCATGCAGGTCGGTATCAAGCCATTTAACAAAGCCTGTTTTAATGGGTTTGTAATAATAATAATACACACTGCTTGCTCATGTCTCTTTATTATCTTAGTTAGCTAACTATCAGAACCCCAACCTGCTGGCATGCTTGAAAAGCATGGTATCCTTTTGAAAAAACCATTTGCTCTAAACAGATTCTGTAAAAAAC
>OMNN01025672.1:0-10157 GCA_900302755.1 Chromis chromis
CATCCATGTTTATTTGGGTGTCTAAGTCTCATCAACATGGATGGCAAAAACCAAGGTTTTCCAGCAGAACACCACATAGTACCAATTATGACCACTGACAGGTGAAGTGAATAACATTGATCATATTGGTACTATGTGGTGTTCTGCTGGAAAACCTTGGATTTTGCCATCCATGTTGATGAGACTTAGACACCCAAATAAACATTGTCCCAGAACAAGCACACTCCCTTATGCAAATGGCAATCCCAAATGTCACTGACCCCCGCAGGAAAATGCACCCCACCACATGGCAAAAACATCAAACAATCAGGAACATCTTGAGGAACATGACAATCGCCCAAGATGTTGATTTGGCCTCCAAACTTCCTAGACCCCATTCTGATCAAGCATCAACAGGATGCAGTGGAACAAGTTTGTCCATGCCCAATGGTTCAGAGCATTTTTGACCACATAAGGGGGACCAGCACAATATTAGGCAGGTGGTCATAATGTTATGCCTGATCGGTGTATACATATCAATAGCAATTAAAGAAAAAAGAAAAAAAAGAATTGTTTTTGTATCTTAAAAGCAAAGTAACTACTTACTGGAGGTCAGCCACCACTAGTCTGCACCTCACTATCATTCTGTTGTAGGGGGAAAAACTATTCTACTTGAACCAATCCCAATCATCGTAGTTGGGGCTAAGTGAAGGATGCGACTTTGGTGTTCCCTCTAAGCAGTGATGGATAGAATTATCATGCTGGAAAATTTGCACGTGGGGTGACAGCATTGTCACTAAAATGGATAACCTACAGCAAAAAAATAGCATGGCTGCTTTACTGAACGGTCCAAATCCTTAATAAAACTTGACATTTTCAGTGCAGTAGGTTGCAACTCGGAGGTTGTTGTTGTTTCCCATTATGAAGAAAACTGTCACGCATAGCTAGCCGAAAGAAGTACAAAGTACATCCGGTGAGTCAGACAAACTTCCTGAAAATACTCCATAGACACTCGTACTGAGGGCTATTAATATTTAAAGTCCCTCTCCAATCATCGATTTAACTGCTAAAACCCCACTAGCTGCAGCCCGAGCACACCAGCTCACCTGCACCTCTAAACACAGTAAAACTACTCTATGCTTCGCAATGGAAAGCTGTCATATTGAAGTAATTCAGTCATACAAATTTAAACCCAAAACCAATTCTAAAGAAGAGTAATCATATAAAAGGCAGGTTGATGGAATTAGTTCCTTGGATTTGTTACATATGAAACCCCAAAAGTTTGAATCAATGCTTCTGAGATTGTTGTTGGTACACTGCAGCTGTGTGGTGGAAAAGGTCAACCATGGCATTGACTGCTTATTTTTCTTCTGGAGTACAAAAAAACCCCATATAGACACAGTAAATGTGTGATTTTCACCACAGGGGGTCTTTAATATTATTTAGTTTTTCCCAGCACGAAGGGGTTTGGACCACCCTGCCAACAAATGCTGATACAGAGTTTGACAAAATATATGGATTAATTTATAGTAAGAAGATTGCTTTGCTTACATGTGACTTTACTAGATTCTGTTAGCACCTTATAGGAACTGTTTTTTTTGGACTTTTTGAGAAAATTAATGTGTAAATTAAAAGTATATTACAAAGATAAGGCTACTTGAGCTATCAGAGAGAGGCCATATAGTTAAAAGGTGGTGAAATACATGGCCATGGTTGCAAATTGTGCCACCCAGTCATACATTGTTCTTCCACACTGGACAAAATGATTTGAAATGTACAGTTAATCCCTGAATACTTATCACAGTGTTTCAAGATATCTTCTGGTTTTACATCACCCACTTCTCTCATCGTGGGCGATGCTCGTCCTGCCTGAAGGAGTAAATGAAAACGGTGTTTCGGTGTCTGTGTTGTGAAATTAGCCCCTGACCACACAGTGTGGTCCTTTACTGACTCAGTTCAGATCCAGCCCATATAAAATTTCCAGTAGCACTGAGAGCTGCGTGTCCGTTTGAGTCTCTTCCCTTTTCATCTCACATCCTCATCAGGTACTGAGACTGACAGAGCTCCCAACAACAAAGGGCTTCATTAATCATTGAGAAGGAGGATGAGGAGAATCAGAGGAACGGGAGTCTTTTAAGTGGGAGCGTAACTCGGCTCCACTTCACGAAAGTGAGGGTGAGGAAGCTGCACCCCACTTTTATGTTTGCTGATATTATACCATATTTTATTCACTGATCTTTAGCACAGGCTCAATAAACAGAACCGAGCATCAGACGGGTGACAGTGAATGTTAGAAACTTCATTCCTACAAAGTAATACAAACACAGTGCCGATTTTATGCAGTTTAAGGCTGCATTGATCTTTTTATATCAACAGTTTGGCAGATGGCTGGGTGTAAAGTGAAATATATTACATCAGTGAACCCGCAGAGAACTAGCACAGATTCTACAGTTCCTTTCAGCTCAATGCTGATTTTTAGCCTTTTTTCACTCAAGGTTTTGGTTTTGCAGCCTGCAACAGTTGTGTTATGGTTGAGTCTCAACATCAACTTGAGTTTAAACTGCAGCAGGCTGCCAGTTTTAATGACACTACCTGAATCAGGGCACAACAAAGTTATATACATGACATATGACAGTTTTTGGAAGTATACGTTTCTGCCTTGTAAATGAGTTACGTATGCACATGGGAGGTAGTTAACAAACTGAACTGAGAGCTAATGAGAGGATCAACATGTGAAGCAATAGTTGGAAAATCTTCATTATGCCAAGAAATAAACCTGCCAAAGGAGGAGTAAGTGTGTATATCTTGGTACTAAAACTCATAGTACACACAGCATTAGTATAATTAGTGCTCCATGGAGAACGTTTACACTTTTGTAAACCACTGGATGTCTCTTGTAATATTCTTGTGCACAAATTGCAAACAAAGTTACCTATGAGACAGTGTGTCCAAGTAGCTTAGCATTGATCTTATCTCATCTCATCTTATTACAAAAGTGAGATTAATGGGTAGGTATGTTAAGCCAATTCTGTAAAGAGGTGTGGTCAAAAATATAACCAGAAGCTTATGGATGGCTACCAGGAGCGTCTAGTTGAGGTAAAAACGGCCAAAGGACATCAACCCAAGTTAGTATTGCTGTATGCAAGACTGTGACAAAAACACATGTTTCAGTGATTGCCCCATAGAAAATTAAAAGTTACAGGAGTCATTGGAAACTCAAGACTACCATGATATACTATACATGGTCTTTAAAAGTGTATGTCAACTTTTGTTCACAACTGTGTATAAATTACATTGTCTCCTCTGTATCTGGTTGTAATGTACATCTCTATGCTGATGACACAGTTTTGTACTGTAGTGCTGCTACTGCACAATCTGCTGTCAAAACCCCTCAGGACTGCTTTACTCAGTTACAAGTTGTGCTCAATAAGCATAAATTACTTCCCAATGCAGATAAAACCAAATACACAATCCTAATCAAATCTGGTCATCTCTACTCTGAATGGTACAAATGTTAAAAGAATTAGAGAGTTCAAAAATCTTAGAATTTGTATAGATGAGAACCTGTCTCATGTGTCCACCCTGGTCACTAAAGTACATCAAAACAATCTGTTTCATTTACAGGAATAAATCATGTTTCCCACTGTAGTGTAGAATAATGCATATAGCAGCAACTTTTTCATCAGTGTTCATTTGTTTTAAAAACTTAAATGCTCTAATCAATGTTTTTATTATTTCACTAACTTTGCATATTACTCCTCTACTGTTATCTATTATTTCCTTACTTGACTGCATTTTACATGAGGCCTTCGTTCCCCACTATACTCTGAGTTTTAAGAAGAGTTGAATGAATGAATTAGGATACATTGTCAGAACTAAATGCCCTTTTTGTATATCATGTTTAAATGATATGATGTTTAAAGCTTAAGAGCTCTAATCTGCAGCTGTCCAACAGAAATAAGTGGCAGGCACTGAGAGTGCACTGAATGGAGAAATAAATATATTAACTTATATGATTAACAATACCAGCATCCCTCCCTTGCCTCATTTGCAGTAACAGTGCCTTTTGGTGCAGTATTTTTTAAAATATCCTTCATAGCTCTCCAGTACAATGACCTGTTCCCCTTGACTGAAGTATTTGGCACATAATTGGTCCATTTTTTGCAGAAGAAGAGTCAAATTAAACTCCCCCTTTAATGGGAGCGAGTAGAGAGTTTGATGATGAAAACCTGGTTAACAAAGAAAGTTGATAACGACCATCAAGATACCAATTATCTCTGATTGGAAATTTAGGTTTTGCTAAGGTAGATAACACACAAAAAACCTCTGGCTATGTTGAACTTCACATGTAATACACTGGAAATTTGCTCTACTTTTAAACACTAAAAATGGACAAAAAGAAATAATTGTGATTATTTTGTCTGCTGTTTAGTGGAAGTTATTTAGATTATTGTAGAAACTTGACCTTCTGATTCAAAATAGAGCACAGCAGGTGATTAGTGCTGTTCAAGATTTAGATTGTAAGGCATGAACACAAAAGATCCAGTGAGGAGGTTCTGTACATGTAGTGCAGTCAGGACCTTTTGATGTGCACCTTGTTGCCTGTAATTTTAAAGGCAATGCTCACCCTCTCTCTCTGCATTTTGTTTCTTATCCACTTTATTCTTCCTCATTTATGCTGCCTCCAAACCGTTGTCTCCGAGCAACAAAGGCCTTGTAAATGATCCCAAACCACCCTCGCACCCAGACACACACTCATCTACTCCTCAAACATAATGTAGTTACAAGTAAGTGAGGCTGCACAGCTCTGCAGTCCATTGAATCTGGATTCACGGGGCATCAGGGGGGCTCATGTTTCCTACCTTGTGAAAGCAAATATGTAAAAATAAAGATAAAGGATAATTAGATTTGTGAGTCCTGTTTGGCTGGGTTTTTTTTCTCTGTAAATGAGTTAAGCTTAAGCCTGCAAGAACATTTACTGTAGTGATTTTGGAAGACAGAAGAAACTGTGCAGATGAAGTCTGCAGCCAACAAATAAAAAAGGTGCTGATAGAACATTTAGGGATTCAGTCAGCAAACTGACCGTGATATGATATGAGCGATTTGCATATTATTGTAATGAGATAATCAATTATTAAAGCTGCATTCAGTGAATTCTTCGCTGGTTTTAGAGGCAGGAGCACCCCACAGCATGCTAAAAAGTACTCACCTCACCTACTTTAATGCCTTATAAAGTTGATAGGAACTAAATAATGAATGTTCTTTTTTTACACATCCTGCAACAACAACAAAAACCAAACATTTGCATTTATTTGTATCTGTAATGTCTTTTTGGCCATATAATTAACAGTGAAATGTCTGGCTTTTTTAGCTGCTAATTGCTCCACTATGTTCACCAGCTACTGGATAAATTTGTTTGCAATTTTAGAACTTGTTTTCCGAATACATCTGACTGGTTTAGAAAATGAGTCTGACAATAAAACCAAAACAATGCCAAACTAAAGCAATTCACTTAATGGAGCTTCGCGTTAGTTCAGACAGGCACAGAGTCCAATCCAGCTCGTAGTCAGTCCACTCCTCCCCATTAGCGTGCCTTATAACTGAGGCAGTGTTCATTAATTCGGCCTTCACGATCGTCAGCTTTCAGACTGTTCCATTCTGTATTCTTTTAAACATTGTTAATATCAGGCTCTGCCGGGGGGGTTTGTGATCTCAGGGATTGACTGTGTCATGCTTGCGCAGATCGTTCCAGAGCATCACTCAAGCATACATAACATGCATGTCAGTCTGAAATAAATGGTTAAAACAGGACGAAGTGTCCTTTCTGAAATTAACCTCTTTATAGTTGGCAAAAAAACTGAAAAATAGAGAGTTAACATTGTTTGATATTATACTCTGAGAACGGTATTGACTCTTTACTGATTATGTGGCCATAAATAACAAAATGTGTACGTATTTATGAGTACATATTTTTGTATTTTAGGAGTATTGAACTTCATCTGTACCTGCAGTACAAAATGAATCACCTGCCTCCATCTCTGGCTGCGTGTTTTACGATTTTGTGGCATAAACAACATCTGCATGGTTTGCCTCCAACTGGTGTTCACTTCCACTCAGTGTAGATCGTAAATTCTCATAATTATGCTCTTCAAAAACATTGAAGCGGAGTATAAAGAGTCTACCAAAATGCTGAATTGTGTGTTTTCTTTAAGTTAAAGGGAAATTCTGTAACTTTGATATGACATTTAATAGACCTGGACAGCAAAAAGCAATAAGATAACATAACATAAACTGACTAACATAAACTTTTGGGATTGCCATTTGCATGAGGGAGTGTGCTTGTTCTGGGACAATGTTTATTTGGATGTCTAAGTCTCATCAACACGGATTTCAAAATCCAAGGTTTTCCAGCAGAACACCACATAGTACCAATATGATCAATGTTATTCACTTCACCTGTCAGGGGTCATAATGTTGTGGCTGGTCGGTGTATATGAATGTGAGATCATCCCATCACCCTTAAGCCTATATATTTTTATTCATGTGTGTAAATGTATTTATTTGTGTGTCTACATAGGTATCTTCATGAATAGGCTGAAATAGTTATTCAAAATAAGGTGGTTAAAATTCAAAATAAACTTTGAAGAATCATCAGTAATCATCAATACTGACTGAAATTAAACATGATTTAAATTAATACTACAATTACCATCTGGTAAGAAATAGCAAAATGATAAAAGTTAACTTTAAAAAGAGATTTAAAGGTCATACTGCGTTTGCCTGCCTGAGATCCTCAGGAAGGGGAGTTGCCATTAGTAAGGCTCTGCCAAAGGATCTCAAGAGATGATCGGATTCATAGTTAGCAGCAGATTACAGATATAGGCAGGAGACTGACCATTCAAGGCTCTAAAAACAAGTGATGAAATCTCAAAATCATTTCTAAAACTCACTGGTGGGCAGTGAAGGGCCACAAAGATGGGTGTAAAGTGGTGGCTTCTCCTAGAATGTGTTAAAAGCCTGGTAAGCGTTTTGTATCAGGTTTTGGCTTTTTTGCCCGGTGGTGCCACAGTAAAGTTACTGCAATAGTCAAATCTGGAAGAGATAAAAGGTTTAGGCCTTTTTAGCTCAAACATCCATTGTATTTGTTCTAATTATATGCAGATCCTCTATTAGGATTGATCGTTCTCAAGTCCTTTTCAGATTGAGTCTCTCTATCTGTGGATTTGGAGTTAGGTCCAAAACTGGATGCCATTAATATCCAAAGAAAATGACTTTGCAGGCACGTTATCATGGAAGTGAAAGTCTTTATAAATTCTGATCTGGCAACGACACCAGAACAAAATTAAAATGACAATTATTAAATCATTTACATTTTTCTCAGGTATTGACAGAATAAAGGGTTGGACACATGTACAGAACATTGACAAATCTTGTTGTGGACAGTAAGCAGACTAATATCTGCTGTGTGCTGCTTGTGATGGATGCGTTGACACTAATATGCTGCATATGAAACACTGGCTGCAGAGATCAAACAAGGAAATTTAGATGCACAACCGCTCCAGTACAAAAGGTCTAATTTGAGATCTGATTGTAGAAATAGGAGGTCATTTGTTGGATATCAAGTATATTTGCGATGAATTAATTACATGTTCCAATATTTTTATGATGCACCATGGACAAGATGACTTGAATAAACCTCTTCTCGTCAGCTCAGTCATCTGTACAAAAATACTTAATCTTGCTGTGTCAGTTTTTCAAATTTCAAATGCAGCTTAATTTAGTTGATGTGAAAATATGCTGTAGTAAAAGGGGGACATTATAGTATATTACTTAAAATGGTTTTATTTGACGACAGAAGATGTATGTTGGCATGCCGCTTTAATGAGGCATAAATGTTTGGGATATATATTACATTGTTTAAAAGATTTGAATGAACTGCACGCGAATACACTGCATGTGTTCAAGCTGCTCTGTGGGCTGAACTCAAATAGATGAGCTGAAATGTGTTTCGAGTGCACCATCTACAGGTAGGAAATGGATAAATGGACTCAAGGCAGGAACACCAACTGTCTTCCTTCTCCTCTTCTTTACTGTCATTATTATGGGGTCTTTTTAAGAAATGACGACAGGCAAACCAGATAGGGAACTTTCTCATGTTTTAGACACAAAAGTAAATTACTTATTATCCAGAATGGCAAATTACAGATTATATCACTGGGTAATTATGCATTAATGTGTTGCAACTGGTAAAGCTGAGGCTAATTTTGAATCCTTAACATACAGTTTCCTCATTTTGTGTTCCCTGAAGTAACTTGTTTCAGCTCCTCATTAAAGCTATATGATGTCCACACAGAGGGAAATACTCAAACACAACATTTTATAGAGTGCTGTTCCCATATTTTGAACTTCAGCCCCACTTTCTCAGTCTCTTTTGGTCTGAAAAAAGGAACTTCTTGCTCTTCATTCTAGTATTATTACAGCCAGCATATGTAAGATCTAAGTTGATAAAAAAAAACAAAAAAAACATTGCATCTGAGTCGCTGAATCTGAACTGAAGATTTGAAGTTGTGAGTTATGACATCAATGTGATGGTTGGTAGATTGAGGCTGCTGAAAAGTTATTCTAGGTAATGGTGGCTGGAGGGCAGGGCCACAGTACTGGGAAGTTATATTATTTATAGAACAAACCTGTTTGTTAGAACCACACATACACAAGCAGGTAGCAAGCATCCCAACTACCCAAGCATCCAAAATTAATGACATGTATCCACCAATGAGTCAAACAAACTCTGCAAAATAAAATCAGGGTAGAGATCTCAGCCTCTGTTGCTTAACCTTAAACTATTGTTTTTATAAAATGTGGCTTGTGCAATTCCCCTATCTTGTTTGGAAGTGTAATTTGTCCTGACCTGTGCTTTGTTTACAAGGTAAAGAAGGAAAATATCCTTTTAAAATTCTCTTACATGTACAAATTTTAAAGAAAATACATAATGAACCTAGTTTTGGGTTAACCTTTTATTGGGACACAGTTGAGGTAGAAAACATACAGGACACTAATACAAAACATCCAAACACAAAATTAAACACATACAAAAAATGGAGTAACACTGATAAACATGTAAATTAAAGGTGCACTCTTTGATTTTAGTAAAACAGCCACAGTTTCTCCCAGGTCTTAATAGTGAGCTTAGATGACTTTTAATCATGGCTGTTTCAACAAAACATATCTTTACCTTTCAGTAAAGTAGAATATAATTCAGTACAGATTAAGTATGCCTTACAGAAATATTCTGACAAATTCTGTTCGGGCCCTTAACACCCACTTGGATTAAAATCAGAAATGTAGCTAAAGCCCACTTATAGAACAAATCTTTTTTAGTAGAAAAGCAAACAAAGAAGAGGAAAACCTCAAATCCTTGCTAATCCATCATAATCCCTTTTGTCGTTCCCTTCCCATTTAGGATTTTACTTTCGAAACTCTGGCCAATCACAGCTGGGCTCTAGTCTGTCATCACAGTGGCACTTGGATCCAACTGGGCGTCGTCTCCTGTCAGCAGAGGGCTGCCTGGCCTGTAGGAGGGGAAAGGAGTTAGAGTACATGAGTGGATTATGTGGGGTAGCAGGCCGAAGAGATCTGCAGGGGTGGAGAGTCGGGTAGGAGGGCTAATCCAATCTGGATTAGGCCAGGTGGCTTTGCTAAAGGCAGGGGGTGAGCTCATGGCATACACCTGTGGCTGCACTGTACGTCTAAATTAGAGCTAAACTGTTTGGAAAAGATTTTACTGCAGGTGGCCCAGCACTCTCTGAAAAAAGCACAAATCCCTTGTGTTAATCTCTTCAGAGGTTCTACAGGGATATAAAACATAGATTTTTAAAACTGTTCCAAGAAATAAGAGTAAAATGCTGAGGTAAAGCAGACTCTTGACTGAGTATGTTGGACCAGGTTAACCCTGGGGCATTTGGACTAAGAATTGCCAGCCTTCATTGACACTTAGTACCTCTCATGAACCTGCTGCCCCTAAATTCCCAGTAAATACACAGTAGCTTCATTATAAGCTCAGAAACCCGGTGACCAATCAGTTCTACTACCAGCACTTTGGAACAATCTGTCCTAGTCATGTTCCAAATTTACTACATTGGTTTAGTGTTGCTTTAAATAATAATGCTAAAGTTCATATT
>OMNN01025677.1:0-13113 GCA_900302755.1 Chromis chromis
ATTTTAGAGAGACCAAACTGTGTGCCTTAAGTTGGAACGACGAATTAGCTAACAAATAAGCTAACACATGCTATTTAGTGATTTCACTATGTTGACAGTCAAAATATGGAAATGTATAATAAAATAGAGGCTGCTTTAGCTAGTTTCAAACATGCTAGCTGTGTAGTGCACAGACTGCTTTATACGACTTTTACCACAATATTCCACAAAGCTGGCTTCGCCCCTGACAGATCAAACCTCCCACTTACTTCACACCATGTATCATTGATACTGTTTTTGTGGCAGTAATTGTCCATATGCATCTTCCCTAAAATTGGTAGAATTAGCCTCCATCCATCCATAAAGAAATGCAATTCCTTGAGACGAACATAAGGACACCAAACAAAGCTGTATGGAAATAAGGCATTAGATTTCTTACAGACTATAAACATAAAATCAAATGGTCTGGTATGATATGGTCCATGAAAGCCATTGGCAGACTGTGATGAGCCATAAAGTCGTATATGATATAAGTCGTATTTTTTATAACAGCATTATCTGTGGCTGATTCTCTCTCTAATGTACATTCATCTGGTGCAGTTTTTCAATTTTTACCAATACAGTGATACAGTTGAAGATTGCTTTTTGAAGATTTTTAAATAAAATGTTAATATGTAATTGTGTATATAATATGTGTATGTAATCTTCCTGCCATTTATACAATCCTATGGATTTCCTATGGATTTTTCCATTGGATGAGACAGGTGGGCATCTGAAGGGGTTGCAATGGATGCTGTATGCTATCCATTTTACCCATTTGGTTTAGCATGTTATCATGTTAACATTTTTGATTAGATTCAACTTTATTGTCACTGCAAGTACTAAGACAACAAAAATGCAGTAATCACAGTACACACACAGTGTATTTGGTCAAAAACTAAAGTAAGCACCAAATTTATGAATCCTGATTTCACCACTATCTATCTGTTTCATAGATAGAGAAAAATAGAGAAAAAAAGAGAAAAAGTGAGTGGGTTACCAGAGTAAGTATGATTCATTCTGGATGTTTGTACAGAATGACTTGACTATCCATTCACAGCCAAACTGCTGTTAGTTTCTGCAGGTTTCTGGGCAACACAGCTGCCCACTGGTCTACAGACATTTGTCACTCCAATCCAAGGTGACCTGCAGTTTCTGGCATAAAGTTACACTCCGGTAATTATAAAGATAACTGATAAGATATTGTAGCATATTGGAAATGAGACACACTCTACAACTGTGTGAGTTTATACAGCGTCTTTGGGGGGGAAAAGTACCTCACAAATCAAATATCTCTTTATAAACCTTCGTTCTTCAAGGTTACCTGTTTCACCTCACTGTAAGTGTTGAGACAAGGTTTGAAATGAACAGTGTTGTGTGCACGGAAAAAATACGAGCACACACACTGCCCTCACGTCTGTCAGCAGGAATCTATTGCGTTAATATCTGTCAGTGTTCTCAGGAGGTTTATGTGCCCATTACGTCCGTGCTGTCCATCAACACGTGTGCTGTCAGAGGTATGGAAAGTTTTTACGAGTTGTTTAAGCTTTTCACTCTTTTTCTACTTTTTTCCAGGTGAAAAAAAAAATACAAATGAATATCAGGTGAATCTGTTCTTCTGTGAGGAAAGAAAAGAAAAAGAGAGAAACTATTGATTCTATATATTTTAAAGAATTCCTCTAAAAGAAGTGACAGACATATAACCACTATCTGTACAATGTTCACTTGCAATATTCTTTCTATTGTAAGAAATGCTACACTTTCTGTGTGCACTGCTTGCAAGTGGTTAAATGCAATGTATTAACAAAATTGTGTCATTTTATGTTAAATCTCATGCTGCATGCAATTACAGAATATGAAATAGCAAATGAATGAATGAGTTACACTAACTTAAGTTATGCTGCATCACACTGTATGTGGCTGAATGCTTTACTCAACCATCTTTTAAGCATCTGCTGCAAAGTCAGATGTGTTCCTCCTCTTCAGCCCATAATTGAGCCCCAGCAGATTTCACCAAAATCGGAATATAAACAGACAAACCAATGAAAACACAACCTCCTTGGTGGAGGTAACAAATAATTCAATGACATGCCATGTCCACTCAGATATGCTGTTTATTTTCATATGACACACAGGAGGATGTTCAAAATTTAATCTCATCAAGTAGCTTAATGATGCCACATTACATGCAGCCTACAGCTAAGACTGGAAAAAGACGTTTGTGTTTTGTTTGTAAAAAAAAAAAAAAAAAAAAAAAAAAGTTTGTTGAAAAGTAATTTAAGTGATCCAGCTTTGACTATTTTTTTGTTCTCAAACTGTCACACACACACTTCAGGATTGGTAAGGCCAACACACAGAGCAGGCGAGCAGTGGCTTGACTAACAAACAGATGTTTGGATAGCTTAAGGGCGGCTTTATGCACAAAATACCAAATAAACACACACACACACACACACACTCCCCTCTTTAGCTAATCACTGACATCTTTTCCTTGAATCTCTTCCATTTGTTTTGGATTCAACGTCAGATAACCCCCAAGCATCTTGGGCAAATATTTCTTTTGGACCGAAACACGACGAAACAGACAAAAATCATTAATGCACAAAGATTTTTCCAGTTCCATTTTCTCCTCGGTTCCGTGTCCTCGCATTGTTTCAGGAGCAAAACCAGGTTTGTTTGAATTTGAACAAGTAAAAGTCCCCGAGGTGCTGGAGAACAAGCGGAGGGCAAGAGACTAAACTATACAGTGAGATCACCTTCCTCCTCGTGCCCTGGAGATGAGTGACGTGCCGTTTGTGAACAATTCACTCACTGTGAATGAGTCATTTTTAGCAGGACTGAGTGGGAAAAGATGATGCGAACGGATTCCTCTACAGACCTGTAGTTAAAAACGCTAGCTAGTAAACCTGAATCTGAATCCCAAACCTTATATTGATGGTCTGAATCCTGAGCTGTCTTGGATCACCGCACACAGGACTGTAGGTCTTGAAGCCAAAGCACCGCAGTTTATGAAAACTTGCAGACGCTCAGAGTCCTGCATGACTGTGCAAACCACAGTTGGTAATAATAAACAGGATGGAGAGGAGGATGAAAAACGAGGGATGGAGAGTATCTGGCAGAATGAGGAGAGCCACTAATTTTCCACTTTTGGGAAAATTCAGCCTGCAATTAGGGTTAAACATCGCCAGAAACTTGACATTCATGTTACTTGCATTAGCAATACATCTGATACCGGGCCTGGCAACGCTCACAAGCCGACGGCACGATGAAAAGGAAACACTCTGTCGGGAGGAAAACATGAGAGGAGCAGGACAGATGGAGAAGAAAGTCATGAAAGAGTGGTTTTTTTCCACACCTTTGCACATCTAGAATGGGATTTGACGGCGTTTGTGGGGACAATGGATCAAAGCAGACATCAAACAGGATACAGGGTGGAATTCTGGGTCGCCTGAGGTCACGTTGGGAGACAACATCGCCGAGTATGCCAACAGAGAAATGTGTGAATGTGCGTCCATGTGAATGACTTCCTAATAAGCCTAATAACTCGTTCATTCACCGTCAGCACGTCCGACATCTCAGTTAAACTTTCAGGGCAGATTTTGATTCTTGTTTGTGTGCTAAAGCTTGAAATTGCCCCTTTTTAATGTCTTGGCCTCCAAACCCTTCATTCAAACTGGAATGCTTGTAGAAACACTGAGAACCCATTTCCCAGTCCTTTACATGCAAAAGCACTTATACTCTGTAGAATACATGCACACGCCGCATTTGCAAACTGCAGGTCTGTGATTTCGTGTGGTTTCTTTTTATAGGGAGTAATTTGTTCTCAGATATTATGTTCGGGCTTATTATGCAGGAGAGGTTTGTACCAAAGTGCAAGGGAGTGCTGTTGATTACAAGAGCTGCAAATTAAATCTGCTCTAACATGCCCAGTGACTCATGCCCTTTTGTCGGTTTCTACAACAGCTTATAGCAAAGATTTTATTTCAATTACGGGTTTTGTTCCAGAAGTCAGAGGGAAAACCTCATTTAAAATCCCCACTGACATGTGTAATGACACTAATAACTCACACTGCAGCCCACGAACAAAGCCTTCCTCTATAGTATTGTTTGCTCCGTATTTTGAATAAGGCTTTTTGAAGAACAATATCATATATCTGTGTTTTTAGCAGCCTTTAACACAATTTCCCATATGCTGGATGTGCTGTCCTCTAAATTTTCAACTGGCTGTTACCAGATCAGTCAGGTCAGTATGTCCAGTAATTAGGTTTATCAATAAATACCTGCAAACTACCCCTCAGCTTAGTGCTAATTAGCAAATGCAAATCTTATCAAATGATAGAAAACTAAAGACAAATGGAGAAGGTTATTTGTTTTTGCTGAAAAGAAGGTTCTGTAAGTTTTTGTAGAGATGTTAACTTTCCCTGGATTTATATTCATTTTCAACCTGCTCTTGTAAGATTTGTAATGATAAAAGAATCATAGTCTGCTTGTGTATGTAGCTTATATCTCTGGACCAATTTAATCTGGTATCATACCTCAGAGTTCTACATAGTTGTGGTTGAAATGGAAAGAGAGAGTCATGAGAAAGCTGTGTGTGAGCCCTGGTGCAGTTTGCAGCGACGTGCCCTCAGGGTTTTACTGGGGCCATTTGGAACAGAAAGACAATAAGCCGCAAAACTAATAAAAAACAGACAACTCTACTTTTTGCCAGGTCTTCTGCAACCTATTTTCATCATGACCTACCATCATCACACTGCTGGACCCATCCAGCTTCACCACTGTAGACTGCATATAAAAGATAGATAACCCCCATTGGTTTGAGGACCACCATTATGAAGCCTTGAATTTTGGAAATTGGCCATGAACATCTCGGTCTTTTATAAACCGGATGTAACAACTCTGGTCCGGTACTCAATGTAACGGAGAACTTGAGTACACTACGCATGGCGATATGGTAGCAGGGGTGTAGTGGTATTTGTTGTACAGTTGTGTGGCAAGTTTACATACATTGGTCAACAATAACTGACCACATGATCAAATGTTAGACAGACTTTATAAATAGTTCTTAAAGTCATCATGTTTCCACTTTTTTTTTTTTTAATTTCCACATAGAACAACTGAATACTTATGTCTATAAAGGACTTTATCCATTTTGTCTCAGTATCTTCCTATCAGTTTTATCAGACTGCCAGCTAATAATTGATATTATTTTTTAGTGTTCCAAAAAAATTAAAGGATATTTTTGTGCCTTTTCATCTTTACGAGTTAAAGTAAAGATTAGAGAGGGAAAAAAAGATGTAGTTCACTGTGGTGCTCTGAGGCAACCGGCAACTGTTGTCAACTTTTAAGGTGGAATCTTCTCCTGCATGCTGGTCAAGGTATGAGTTAACGCTGGGAATCAATCAACATATCTAAAATGTCAATATGACAACTCTGACCAGTTTTTATTATTTCTCTGGCATGACATACCCTGTGGTGATGATTGGATCTTCTTACGCTTATAACATGTATATGAATTTCAGCCAGATTATGCAAACTATTAAAATATCAAAATCAAGTGCACCCTGTAAGCACTGCACTTATGGACCCACCCTAAATCATACTCAGTTTGATTGTCTATTCTACTCTAAATGGGACCACAATTTACCAAGAAACATCATTAGCATTTAAATAGTCTTAAAACTAGAGATTGAGACCATAAACTCGTTAGGAAAATGTTTACTGAAGTAACAAATCAAAGGAGAAGTAGGGTAATTCAATAAAGTCAAACTTCTTTTTTCAACCGGAGTAGTCGCACCCTGCTGGCTGCTAAAAGAATGCAGGCATAAGGTACTCCTATGTTGCCTTTACTTTCCAGACCTGAAAGCTAGTTCCATTTTAAATATACAGTCTATGATTCTCACTGAGTCACGACTCAGCTGATGATGCTTTAACCTGATGTGCAGGACTTTACCCATAAATGTCCGTTAACCTCAAGCCTTGCCAAACAAATTCATACTATGCTGATTGCACCTCTCAGTAACAGGTAAATCTCAGTAATTTGCAGTATGCTTGAGTTTTAAATCTGGTGTCTGTGGTGACAGCTGCTCTGGTTTTACTTGAACCAGCAATAACTGGTTTGCCGGAGCTGAAGAGGGAAGCAACTGCCATGGAGACAGAGTAGACTACAGCATCTAGGACTATGGAAAAAACTTAGGAAGCATCTAAGAGAAGTTTCCAATGCACCAGATAAGAAATGCACTCAGCATTCAGAGGAAGGATTATAGTCTCAAATAGAGAGGGTTCAACAGTGAGGCATACGTCATAAGCAAGCACTGACAGTGTCAGAAGTTCCAAACAGCAGGTTTAAGCTCTGCATAACATCTGAACCACTGGTTTCTAAAGAAAGCAGCAACATCCAGCCCACAAATACCCAAATCTGAGATGTACACAACAATCAAAGTAATATCATCCATCACCAGTTTACAAAGAACAGTAAACCCACAGCATACTCCTCTCAAAACTATGCATGAACCTCAAATGGAGCCCAGACTGAAAACCCAGAACAAGCCTCAACTCCTGAACAATCACTCAAAAACGCTGTAAACATCCGGGGAGGAAAATATGGCGATATCCTCCAAGTCTGACCGTTAGATATAAAAACAGATATGAAGCGCTAACAGCAAACACATGAACTTGAATTCCTCCTGCTCTGCTAATGGACCTCATCGGCAATCCAGACAAAGAAGGAATAATTACAAGTGAAGGATGGAGGTAGAAAAAAAAGGGGTATGGGTGGTAAAAACATCAATTTACCTTCAGCCACATGGAAAAATGAAATATAGAAAGAAGAGAAAATGCCACAACTACAAGAAAACAGCCTGTTTAAGCTGCTGAAGCAATTTTCAATCAGAAATAAAGTTTTGTGCTCTTTAGCCAGTAAATGCAAACATGACAAATTGTTTCATAGAATGCAAAAACAAAAATGAGACTGAAACTCTCAAGTGTGAACTGTGGCCTTTTTGTGTGCCATATCTGGGCCAAGGAATTTAATCTGGTGTTATGGTCATTACTGTAGCCTTCGAGTAAAATACTGAGCTCACTCTTTTTGGCTCGCTAAGATACTCGTGCTGCATTTCCTTTCCTCTCTGGGGTAACTAGACTGAGCTTACAGTACAGAGCAGAGGCTAAAAGCATGGTATTGTGATTTTAGTTAGACTGGAACAGCAGCGGTCTCAGAGGGAAAACGCACACACATCATTCATTCTTATTGAAACAGACGTGGACAGGCAACAATGAAAAATCACCTCCTCCTCGCCAGAGTACAGCTGGTCAAGTGTAAAGAGACAGCCAGGAGTTTCCACTCAAATGAAAGGCATGTTCATGGAGGTGCTGGGTAATGTTCTCTTTGTGAAGCGAAAGACAGAGAGGCAGAGTCATAAGGAAGCTGTAGACTGACGGTGGCTTGCAATTGACTGCAACATAATATCACATTTTTTAATATAAAGTTTGACCTGGATAGTTTTTTCCAATCCATGTCTCTATACACTGATCAGCCACAACATTATGACCACTGACAGATGAAGTGAATAACATTGATCGTATTGGTACTATGTGGTGTTCTGCTGGAAAACCTTGGATTTTGGCATCCGTGTTGATGAGACTTAGACACCTAAATAAACATCGTCCCAGAACAAGCACACTCCCTCATGCAAATGGCAATCCCAATTGTCGCTGGCCTACCCCAACAGGAAAATGCACCCCACCACATGGCAAAAACATCAAACAAACAGTAACATCTTGAGGAACATGACAATGGCCCAAGATGTTGATTTGACCTCTAAAACTTCCTAGACTCCATTCTGATCAAGCATCAACAGGATGCAGTGAAACAAGTTTGATTGACAGAGGCCCCACTGCACAACCCAGAGTACCGAAAGGATCCACTGCCAACATCCTGGTGCCAGACCCCATAGGACACCCTGAGAGGTCTTCTTGTCCATGCCCAATGTTTCAGAGCATTTTTGACCACATAAAGGGGACCAACACAATATTAGACAGGTGGCAGGGGCGGACTGGCCATAGGGAGGTTCGGGAGGTTTCCCGAACGGCCAGTCTGTTCCAGGCCGGTGGCCGGAATGTTGTTTTATTTTTTTTCTTTTACCCCAAATGCAGCCGCGGTTAACCGCAGCAGCCTGCCATCGCAGCCACAGGTAGCAAGCACAGACTAGGTCAATGATCTACCATATTGGCGACCCTGATTATAAGGACTCCCCCAATCAATTAATACTTATTATTATTATTATATATTTTTAACAACAAAAATTATACCTAAGTGTTCTAACTAAGCTCATGATATCATGGGAACAGGCCACAGCTACACTCTAAAAAATAGTGTTTGGACTCAACAAAAGAAATAACAGTTTGCATCAGTCTTCTTGAGGTAAGACAATTACGAATAAAATGACGTTCAACCAACAAACTACACTGAGCTATGGGAATTAGCTTTACATCTACAATCGACGTCTATCTTTTCCAAGCATGTTAGGTTAGGTAAGGAGACTTCTGAAGTCAAGGTGTAGAAAAATTAATTATTAAGCCAATTTCTTTAAGTTACCTCAACTTGAATTTAGGTTAAAGTAAACTATTGCAGAAATTTGAGTTTAAATTACACACAATATTAAGTTGATGGGATTACCAACATTATTATGTCAACTCAAACCATTAAAATAATGCTTGTTAGTTTATCTAAATCAGTAAATGATTTGTCTATTTTGCAACGGTGCATTTAACTGAGTGGTATGAATAGGTTCCTTGAATTACTTTTTAAAATGCAGTGTTAGGGGAACAGAAAGCTCAACACACTGTGTCAGTGGGGAAATGAATGTATAACGAATAATATACACAAGAATAAAAAAGTACATCACATAATACTGAAATGTATAATTTTACAGTGATAGTCCGAGGTAACAGCAAGTGGAAACGTTCTGCCTATACGCCAGCTCAAGATGCGAATGCGCCCCCTAAAAGAGTCGCTAGCCTGGCCTAGTCTTGTTTTTATTATAATCGGGGTGACTAATTCAAAACACAAAGAACTGGGCTTCTTGCTTTGTAGGAAAATTGGTTTTCCGAGTGCAGACCCAAGTAATTATCTACAGAAACAATAAAGTCAATGTCAGGTTACAAAGCTCAGAGTCTGAAACCCCTCTGGTGGATTTTGTTATGTGAAGCAATGACAGACAGGGTGAAAGACTAAGTGTAACTGCTTGAGAAAATATGAAGTGAAAGGAGGAAAAATGGAAAGAATATAATGTATTAACCAATCAGATGTCCTGGGATTATCAACACACAAAAAAAGAAAGTAGAGCAGCCAAAGAAAGTAACAGCACTCAAAGCCATAAAACAAGGCCAGATAAACAAACCATGTCCACAGATAGCCAGGTCCTCTGGAAGGGACCACCACTGTGCCGTCGCTTTGCCTGACATCTGTTTTGCAGCTTGGCTGTGGACGGTGGTTTATGTTGAGAAAGCAGTGTGTGTATATCATCTTTGGCCCGGGTCCATGGGATCTTGACAGTTGGCTGCAGGCGAGGATGTCTGATGCAAAGGTTTCACAGGGAGACGAAACAGCCAATAAAAAAAGATGAGGAGTGTGGAGCTGTCCTCGGCAACACTTACTCTCTTTCCTTGAGAGGTCAAATGATGCGCGAGAAGAAAAGCCAGTAAATGTCTCCTTTATATCCTGCTTTACTGCAGAACAACCCTGCAAGAGACTCCGTGACATTAAACATGTTTGAAAGGTGTCTGTTTTTTTGTTTCTCCTCTTGCTATTCAGACCCGGCCCCTCATTCCATTTTATGGGACAGCACCATATGGAAGAAATTTGGTTCACTCTCCTGGAAATGGTGTTGAAAATTTCATCTGCCAGGATGATTTTGTGTCTGAATTGGTCCTGTGTTGGTTCTCAATCTAAACCGGACAAAAGCTTGAGAGGAAAAGGTCAATATGGGGCCAATTTATTTTAGGGCTTATGTTTCTTTTGAATTCGTACCAGTTCTTTTAGAACTTTTGATTTATTAGGAGTGAGTCGCACTAAACATATAGCGCATGCCAAAAAACATTTATCATTTCTGACTTGGAAAACAGGAAACATTACAGCTGAAGTCTGAAACTTGCGCTTGCATTCATTATTCCCCTGCATCAGTCTCAGTCTGTATCAGGTCTCTCAGTAGTTGCTTTGTCCTGCTGCTTGGCTCGACACATTTCTAGACACATTTATATCAAAACATCAATGCTGCAGATGAAAATAATTTTACAACACTACATAATGTAGACTGCGCAGTGCATCAGTGTCAGTCAAAGAACCACAACTGGCTGAAAGTGTTACATGAAACCATCTTGTGTTGCTGTTTGGACCAGTCTGGAAAACTCTGCGAGACAAAGGGATGTAATATTAAAAACAGAAGACCCAGAAACCCAACATTTCCATGGAACTGTGACTTGCAAAATCCAACTGGAGTGAATGTGGTGCTGCAGAGGAAGTATTGATTTTCTTGTTTGATTTATATGCTGCTATTTTCAGAATCTTAGATGTAACAATGACTGCACCTGGAACTGTTCTGTAACTCCCAATGAGGCTATAATCTGTGGTTGTGTTATTTTCCCTATTGAAATTCAATAATTCTTTCAGATTTCATCAATTAGTAGCACTTAAAGAGAAAACGGAATCAACTGTGACAACTAAGCAGAAACAATTTGTAAAAGTTAATTTATTTACTTAAAAAAACGCAACAGTAACTATTACAAAATTGATAATACTATTAGCAAAGCAAGCCAGATGTGTATAGTTTAGAGAAAGCAAAAATAATAACAAGAGCAAATACAGAATTTATAATAAAAGTGAACTTTCCTTTCTGACACAGAAAAAGCCAATCCTGTACCGTGTCGGGCTCACAGGCCGGACTTAGTGGATGCTCAGCACCCTCCATTCAAATACAAAAATGAAACTTTGATTCAGCAAAATTATTTGAACAAAGCAGAACTTTAAAAAATGCACTCTTGGAAAACATTCACTGAATTCAATGAGTCACTGCACGGGTGAAAAAGAATGGCATGACGTTGGTACATCCTCTGTTCCTCTGTAATTAAATTCTTACATACACAGTCAGACCATTATGTATTTTCACTTACACCATACACACTTATTTTAGCTCACAGCCTTACACATCAAATATTTTTGAGCATCCAAAATCAACCTAATGCCATACATTTTTCAAGACTTAAAAAAATAAAGTACTTTATTTGACACCATTCAATTTACAAAATGTTTTTGTACTCCACTACTTTTGGAAATTAGAAATAGAATGTATTTTTGACATACTGTCCAAATGTGGAGTCTCAAAAGACGAACTCTGATTTGAAGCATTTTGATAGTATTTCAAAAGTATGTAATTCTAGTATTAACACAATGCATGTGTCCAGCACAGAAAAAAACAGTTATATGAGAAGAGATATTTAATTTCCAATGTTTTAACATTATCCACTTACTATATCAACAGTGCATCCATCAGCTATAAACAATGAGCTTTCAAATATTTGGAGAATGTTTGTGCTGCCACTAAGTTAGACAAGCAAAAAACAATGGTAAAAGTTGGAGGACAGGCAACAACAACAGTTATTCAGAGAGAATTATAATTTAAAGAAAAGACACTTTGTGTTGGAGTATCAATAGGACTAATGAAAACAACTTAAAGCTGTGATAGGCAGTTTTTTTTTGGTTTTGTTTTTTGGCATCAGTGGGCAAAAACCTTTTAGAAAACTGTAATTCAAGTCATCTGAGGGGAAACTAAACTTCTGCACCTCCACTTGGCTCCATTTTCGGCTTCAGAAAAATAATTTCAGTCAATCAAATTTCAGCCTATTATGGCTAATTTCAGAGAGGGTGTCGTTCCTATTGGCTGCATTGGCAACAACTGCCTACAGAGTAAAACTATCCTAAAAAAAGGGTTAAAGGATTTATGTAAATGAGTTTGAAAGACAGTCTGACAATAAACACAAAAAAGACCTTGCTGTTCTTTTTTAAATTAGTGTTGTATGTGCAAATGAAGCACATGCTCTTTCCAGATTCCTGTCTACTGCATCTTTAATTGATCTGAACTGTTTCTGAAGGTGTTTCTACTGTTGCTGTTACCTCGCCCAACTTTTCACTCACTATCTTTTCAGTCTGATCTGCCACTGATGCTTCATTGGGAGCAAAATCTGCTTTACACTGAGCAAAGTAGAGGAAAAGCTCTATTTTCTTAACTTCTTTGAAAGGACCTTTTTAAGTGGCTGATTCTTCTGGTCCTGGGTTGTGTCCTGATCAGGGTGAGTTTGGGGTGTCTTTGACTCG
Source organism: Chromis chromis (assembly GCA_900302755.1). Lineage (NCBI taxonomy): Eukaryota > Metazoa > Chordata > Actinopteri > Pomacentridae > Chromis > Chromis chromis. Next base: position 12,389 of record OMNN01025677.1, read on the forward strand.
TAGAGCTGCTTGAGGCTGAGGGTCTGTTGCTCCTTTGTTGTTTCTCGTTGGGCCTGACGCAGCAGACGTTTCATGGTCTTCACCTTTTCCCTCAGGTGGCCATTGGCTTTCTCCAAGGTACGAACTTTCTGGGAGAGGGTCCTCACCCTCTCTTCCTCCTCAAACAGAGCCTTCTGCACTGTGGAGCACAACAACTGAATGGAAAAGAGGAAAAAATTTGTTTTTTATGTCCAACTATTCCAAAAAACTAATTTAGAATATACAATATATATACACCGATCAGCCACAACATTATGACCACTGACAGGTGAAGTGAATACCATTGATCATATTGGTACTATGTGGTGTTCTGCTGGAAAACCTTGGATTTTAACATCCGTGTTGATGAGACTTAGACACCCAAATAAACATTGTCCCAGAACAAGCATACTCCCTCATGCAAATGGCAATCCCAATTGTCACTGGTCTACCCCCGCAGGAAAATGCACCCCACCACATGGCAAAAACATCAACAATCAGGAACATCTTGAGGAACATGACAATGGCCCAAGATGTTGATTTGACCTCCAAACTTCCTAGACCCTATTCTGATCAAGCATCAACAGGATGCAGTGGAACAAGTTTGACTGACAGAGGCCCCACTGCACAAGCCAGAGTACCCAAAGGATCCACTGCCAACGTCCTGGTGCCAGACCCCATAGGACACCCTGAGAGGTCCTCTGGTC
>OMNN01025679.1:0-11999 GCA_900302755.1 Chromis chromis
GTATAAATAAAGGGAAAGTGAGAGGCTGGTATTGAAGGTGGAGTGCAAAATAGAGTAAAATAGCTTGTAAGACATGCTGTGCCTAATCTATGAACTGCACAACTAGTGCACTTTCCAGCAGGAGGGAACATGGAAAAAGGGTAGAGGCAATATATTTCATTTCAGCTGTCTGAATATACTGACAGGCTTTTGGAGCATGTACCTGTTACAACAGTGTGCTGGCTACAACCACACAAAATATCATTAAGTTTATCTGGAAACAGTGCTTACTCAAAATAGAGTTAATTATATGATTAAAGTAAAAAAAAACAAGACACAAGGCCGGTGACAGGAACACTATATGGATAAAAGTTTATTTAAATGACCTCTTAATGATTTCTTCATTTTAATATTAATGCAATTTAGCTTGTAAGACCTGCACTGGCTGAAATTAAAACTTTGAATAACTCACAGAAAGTTAGCTGCCTAGAGTTGCACACTGACTAGAAGCCATGACTGCAGCAGAATGCATTAAAATGAAGATGCATCGCCAAGACTGGACACAACCTGTTTGTATTTTTATAGGGTGCAGTAGATGCAAATACTGGAAGTAAAATGCTGGGTGTAAAAAGCTCCAGGGGAAACAATTTACGGAGAAAAATAATCTGGAACACAGGAAATGGTGTGGGTTTTTTTGGGTAGCGGTAACAGAAATTGTTTGGAATAAATATCCTTGAGTGAACAACCATGTAACCAGAAACATGTGATCTTATCAACAAGAAAAAAAATCCCAGGGGACAGATGCCACAATGCAGTGATGACACCCGATCGACACATCTGCTCTTGGAAGCATTATATAAATGGATTTTAAGATGCAACCTTGAAGCCGATCCTATCTCATTTCCACTCCCTGCAGCTCTCAGAGCAAACCACAATGCATCAACTCTTAACCTTTGTCATTCCCTCTCTGCGTCTCCCTCTTCTCCCTCCATCATTTCCCCCCACAGTTGGCTGAATGTTAAGAAGACAAGTGTTCGCGGGAGCCTCAAAGCGAAGAACATTGTCTCATCGACCAACTCCCTTCCCTCCCCCTATCCCCGTCTCCCTCCGTCTTTTCTCATCCTTTCTCTTCCCACTGTGTTCAAGCATGGAAAGACAACCAGGCAGAGAATACAGCCACTTGTCTCCCTTTTCCTCCAGCCTGTGCTCCCTCTGTCACCATCCTCCCCTTCCTCCTGTTCGCTGCAAAAAATACAGGCATTCTCCAGAGCCACGAAAGAAAAGGACGTAAAATCAGTTTTCTCACATTTGGTACCCCCCACCCCCACCACCACTATCCTCCTCTTCCTTTTTCTCTAAGCTGGCCGCTAAAGTGAAAAACAGTCCGTCAAAGCAAAGACGTTGATCCTTCCCTTCTTCAACTGTCACTTCCCAGCAAAGGTTGGAGTTTAAACAGCATGTCAAACCTTCCTTTTCTTCTTTAAAACACCTTGAGGCAAAAAACACTGTTTGAAATTGCAATCCAGAAGAATAAGTAGAAACTTTTTGGTAGAATTTTGTCATAATTATGGTCAAAATTGTGGTTTGAAAGGACTGAGGCTGTTGACGAAAGAAAACGCTCCTTTTATCTCAACGTCTACTCCCTCTGGTCCTCTTTCTAAATCGGTCATTTGAAACCCCAAAATCCACCAACCTGCCAAACTCAAGAATACACAACTTCTTCTGAAACTTTCCCTCCTCCCTCCTCCATCCCCGCCCTGCCCATTCAAAGACAATCTTCTGTCCCACATTCTAACAAAGTAAAGCAACGTTTTATTTTTTTTTATGTTCCTTCTTTCCTCTTCTTCTTAAAGCAGATCCTTTTAGTCTCCTCCTGGGAGACGGAGGCACTCGGTCCCCTCAGTTTGTTTGTGTCATTCCTTCACTTCTGCATGCTAGAGAGCTCTCAAGTCAAGGACACGAGCCCGGTTTTTGATTTACATGATGAAAAGAATTAATTAAACAGCAGCGGTGGGACCCTGGACTTCCTGTCGCCCAAGGAGAGGAGGAAAGGCAAAAAGCGGGAGGGCATGAATGAAAGAATGGAACTGACTGGGAATAAGGAAGGAAAGGAAGGACAAGAGAAAGAAATGGAACGGAGGACAAGTTCTGTGTTGAGAGAGGGAGGACATGAAGGATGAAGGAATTGGAATAAGAGAGCAAACAGAGAAAAAATAAAGAGCAAAAAGCGACTGGGATATCTCCAACATTTGACACCTCTTCGCCAACACACACAAACACATCCACACAGTCAAGCCGCACAAGGGACGGGGAGTTAGTGTTAGCATCGGCACTGCTGCTCGCTCTATGACACTGTACATCTCTGAGGAGAGGGACTCGAACACGCAGGGTCCGCGTAGGTCGCCTTAATTAGCCACACATCCCGCTACGCAGGCTCCCGGGGGGGTTTAACAGGGGCATGGAGGGTGAGGAGACGAAGAATGGGGGAGACAGAAGGGAGGAGGAGGAGCGAGGGAGGAATGGGTAGTAGAGCAAGGGGAATAAACCAATGGGATTGGAAGGTTATTTAAAGCGTGGCCTACAAAAAAACATTCAGAAAAAGTACAGCGTGTGTGTTTTTGCATGGATGTTTGTGTGTTTGTGCAGCCATGAAACGTGACCTAATGCCACGCGCGCATGTTTGGTTTACAGTCAGGACGAACCCAGTGATCCGGCCATTCGGAAACATGTGTGCGTCTGCGAGCGTTTATGCATGCATGTGTGTATGCATATGAGCCTGGCCTGGTGACTGAGCATGCTCAGGTGGCCAGGGTCATTTTAGTGAGTGACAGAATGATGCTAGGCGAGGCTGTACACATAAAACCCATCCATATCTGCAAGTCCTAATTAGCCAGCCCAGGTCATCGCTCAGGGCTATGATAGAGTGGCGGAGCACAGGAGCGCTCACCAAACCACACATAATGAACACAAATGCTGCCTTTATCCCATTGAATCCTGCTTTATCTCACCTATCTTTATGTCCTTTTCTTTCCCTGTAATTGACAGTTATAGTGCTTCTCTCCGCTTATATAAAATGTCTCATAACCTGCGGAATCACTGGGGTATCCTTTGTAGAGGCGTCACTTCTCGCTGTGCTTTCTGAATGGAAGCCGAGGTCTTAAAAATCCAGTAAATGGTGTTGTCGCATGGGTTAACTCTCCTAATTGGATGATTGTATGAACTCCAGAGGGACTTAAACATGGTGCAGCTCAGAGGGAAGCTGATGGATTCGAGCTGAAGTTAGAATGACTTAAATACATTTTGATGACTCCTGCTCCCAAATGTCCGGTCTTGCAGGGTGACAGGTTTATTTTAAGGTTTATTCACTTATGGGTTTGCCTGCAGTGTCAGTGTGAACAAAACCACTGGGGTTTGAAGCGAAGAAAACTCTCAGGGATGCAAATTGTTTAAACAAGATGCTGAACCTTATCTGCCCCCTAAAAATCCTTTTGTTCCCTTTTTTACTTCTTTTCCAAACTTCTTCCTCCACTTTCTGCAATTCACCTCCAACTTACAAGTCTTTTTTCTTCCTCTCCCGCCTCCTCCTCCTCTGTCCTCTTTCAGGCCACACTCACACACATTATCCCCCTTCAATTCTACCTTCCTTCACCTCTCTTGTCAAATCCTGCTGATGTTTATCAGTTTTAAAACTCGGACATCTTTGGAGGTCTCATCCACAGCTCCAACAAACAGCCAAAAAAAAAGCACACTTGAGGAGGATGAAATGTTTGTTTGGGGCCAAACTATTCTTCAGGGTCAAAATGTGAGAAGAGCACAGAGATAGTATGGCATTTTCAACCTTTTGCAAGCATTTGCAAACATGCTTGAACAGAATTGAAATAGAAATCAAGTCCACGGCAAACAGAATAGTCAATCTGCGAGCAATCTGGGATGAGAAAGGGGAGAGAGGGAAACGGAGCATGAGATAAAACAGATAGAAAAAGACAAGAGTAGAGGGAGAAAACATGCACAAATTCATTACGGGGGAAAGGACATGATGCCCACTCTAAAATGTGAAACATGGCAGTTTGTCCCTCTTAGTATTTGTAACTGACAAGGCATAAAGATTCCCCAAAATGCTGAGAGAAAGCAGTATTTTCTGGTTAAACACACTGGATGTATCAATCAAAAAAAAAACTTCTGTGCTGGAAACAATGTACACAACAAATGTGAGTGCAAAGCTTTGGTTTCGTCCAGTAGGTCCTGGGGGTCGCCACCGATTCCTTCTGCATATCTCTGATTTTAACACAACAGGAAATTTTACGGAACTGCTGTTAAAATTTATGCTGGAGAGATACAAACAAAAAACAGTTTTCACATTTTTAAAAGCCAGGATTAAGCTAATGCGGGTCTTATGGTAAGAAACTGGTTTGGAGAAAAGTCTTCCAAAATTTAGTGTATCTGTCTTCTTATGTCCGAGAAGAAACCTAACTATGCACCTGAGTTTAGGATTGTATAGAGCTAGTGAAATATATGTAGAGCCAACCACCACTTATTTCTGGTCCTCAAAACTGACATTTTAATGCAAGAGTGGAACTTAACGTGGAGTTCTGGAGGGAGGAGAGGAAAGTGTTGCTGTAGAGGACCTAACAGCTCATGAATGAATTATCCAATAAACTTAATTCCTACAGTGAACACAGTTTCCAGTGTCTCAGGTTTGCCTTCCTGCACAGAGACTGGTCCAAAATCAACATTACAGAGAGCACAAAGGCATCAGTTTGTGTGTGTTTAGCCAGCAGAAGTGGACAAACATGGCTCTGCAACATCAGAAATCAACTTTCATGTATTTTGCTTCATTTACTCCTCTCTCACATTGCATCTGTTACATTACATATTAAAATGACTGTCAGAAAAAAGCTACTAATAAGACACAGGTTGATCTGAAACATGCTAGATTAATGTCTGAATCTTACTGTATGCATGTAATTTCGGATTTTGCAGAAACATAAGTAGACCTACCGAAATCCTGTTTGTCGCCCACAGCTGGCCGTGTGTCAGATTCTCTCCTGTGACTTTAATAAATACCTGCAGCATCGCACAGCAGAAACATTAAGTGCTTTCCGAGAGTGATGTGTTCACAGCAGCGGCAACTTCATCATCAGTCTGGACTGATCTATGATGTTCTGTGTTCTGATAGCACATCTGACAGGTAACACACAGATTCCTGGTTTATACGGTGGAACTGTTTGCGATGAAGCTTCTCTGGATAAATTCTGAGCTCCATCAGAGATGTCAGAACATTTTAATTAAGATGAGCCTGTCATTACGCACAGAATTAAATTTCAGTTTTTTAATTGTGCTATGAGAGTGAAGTTGCGGAGGTGGGCTTTTTAATTGCTCCAATAAATCTGGGCCGCTTCCCTACTGGTCCATTTAAAGGGTTAGTTCACCCACTTTTTCCCCCAACAACTTTAGTAGTATCCTAATTGTTAATTAGATGGAATTTCTATCCAGAACATGATGACTATGCTTCAATGCACATCGAAGCAACCAAAAACACATGTTGTTTGAGGATATGTGTGTCCATGCACATTTAGAGACATTTTTGGTCTCTGTTTTGAAATGTGAAATCGAGATAAGAGAGTAAAGGGAGGAAAGAGACAGCGATAAACACAGACTATTACCGCTGGGCTGGTCATTTCATCTGCTCTTCTGTGTTTATGTGTGTGTTTTATTTTCAGGGACAAATCTATCCTCAGTGTTGGAGGCATTGAAATATAGAACATAAAATCCTCCCGTAATATACTGGAAGTTGACTGTTTGGAAAAGCCGTACTGGGGATTGGCAAAAGTGAAAATGCTCAACAGTTTTATGGGACTGCGGTTAAAATTTAATTTCATGTCAGAGGGATACACATCAAAAACAATTTTCAGTGTTTTCACATTTCAAAAAGCCAGGATAAAGCTAAGATATCAGGAAATTGGAGCTTGGAGACGAGATGATGTAAAGTTTTCATTCATTTAAGGGTAATAAAGTGGTCTGGAGAAAAGCCATCCAAAATCTCGTGTATCCGTCTTATCATGATTTAGATATAACATAACTAGTTATGCATTTGAGTTTAGGATTGTATAAGGTTCATTAAGTTTAAAATCAATTATCATTACAGTATCTTAAAGGGTCACTATCTCTAACAAACTGGTGTCTAGGGTCTTATTACCTCCGCCAAGCATGAAGCGCGAAGCGGAGGTTATGTTTTTGCCTGCGTCTGTCTGTTTGTCTGTCTGTTTGTCCGTTTGTTTGTTAGCAAGATAACTTGAAAAGTTATGAATGGATTTTGATGGAATTTTCAGGAAATGTTGATAATGGTACAAGGAACAGATGATTAAATTTTGGTGCCCCCCCTCCCCCCCGCTCCATCCCCCCAAAGTATATTTGTCATTAATTGGACCCCAACATCCATCGCCGCTGCTCAATTTTTAGATTTTAGCGCCTCGCACCCCCATGATACATGGAATGTTACTGTTTTGTTAAATGCTTTACCTAAAACAAAACAAAAGGCACATTAAAACTATTCAATTGCAAATAATTTTGCTCTAGATCTATTATTCATGTGAACAGTGTTTGCAAAAGTTAGTTTCGCAGGGAACTGAACAGAACAGCTGGAACGACCAAACCAAAGGTCAGACAGACTGCCAAGCGATGCAGCTCTATTAAATGGATGTACTCCTTTGTTTTTGAAAAATGTGAAAGAACAACACAGTCAGTGCCTATGAATCTTTGAACAGAGTCCCTATGAAAACTGTGAAGTTTGCAGATTATACAGTGTAACTAAGATGCTGTTTTGGACTCTAAATGCTTCTGAACATTTACAGCCTTGCAGAGAAATTCAACTTAAAGTTGTATTGTTGTGGAGGCAGAAATCTAAGCTATTGTGGCTGAGTCACAATTAGGATTAACTTCAGGACATACATCGTCACCTGCCATTAAAGGTTGTATCTTTCAGGAAAAGTTGAAGAGATAAGATATGGTGTGTATACAGTATGCTTATGCAGTATCAGAGGATTTTTTTTTCCAACTTGTAACCACACCTAAATGATTGTCAATGACTCACAAAACAACATAATGAATTTCCTGATAAAGTGACAAAATCCAAAATGAAATGAGATTGGCATAGAGGTGTCATAACACAGGACTTTACCCAGGAGAGTGGGTTTATGTTGCACTTAAGACCATTATTTTTTAGCTGTAGGTGACTTATATAGTTTGTTTTATTTCATTGTTATCTTCATTTTTAAATGGTGTTTAGTTAAGTTTATGCAACTTAACTGTTTGACAGTTAAGTTGCTTGTTGTTTAGTTCGGTTTAGGCACCAAAGGTTGTTAGGTTAGGTGCAGAAAGATATTGAGATTTGGGTTCAAATGCACCCTTTCACATCTGCAACAAGCTTCTCCCCCATTTTCTTGGTTGCCAGGGTGAAAAGTGCCACTACATCTAAAAGTACCAACTGTCACAACAGCACTTTCATGTTGCATGCTCTCACACGACTGCAAGAGGTCACCTACGTAAACATTCGTTATTTTAAACACTTAAGGAGTATTCTCATTTTTCTGGTGAGGCTGGGCTGTTTCTTTAGGATAAACTGGGTCACTGACTCTGGCAGTAGTTGGAGTGATGGGGCACAGAAACAGACGAAGAGAACACACAAATTGATTCTGCATGCTCATAATATAACATGTAACATATAAATATTCATCTCTCTATGCGTCTCCGATACGCTCTTGTACACATGCACACATACACTCCAGTGAATCAAAATGGGAAATGTGTGTATTTATCTAATGGGAATTCTGCTTTTTTTACTCTCCAGGGACAAACACCAGAGAAACGATGTCATGCTCCCCGGACTTCTTTTTATTTTGCTTCTTCAAACTCGCTCTCTCTCTTCATTCACTTGTTGGCAGACATCCCTCTCTCTTTCTATCCTTCCTCCATCTTGCTGTGTTTTTAATCCCCAAGTGTGCCAACTGAGACTGCAGACATCTTGGCCCCATGTCTAAGTTGTGTGTGTGTGTTTGTGTGTATTCCAGGGAGACTGCCAGCACTCAAACAAAAGCTCTCTGTTAAGTTAGTTTGTCTTTACAAACAAGTAAAACTGTACAACACTTAACCTAATGCCCTGCATCCTGCGTTCCCCTCTTCTCGTGTGGATTTAAACCAGTTCAGATATTTAAAAGCTTCATTCTCAAACCTGTGTATTTGTGGGGACCTGGAGTTGTGATTCAAGTTTAAAGTATCAGCTTAACCTTTCAAAAGGCTACAGGCTCTCAGCAGTTTTGCATGATCTAGTGTGTGTGTGTGTGTGTGTACTTGCATTCCTATCTAACAGTGGCCCTAAGAGTCGTTATACATTCACCAGGTGGGACCCTTGTAACCAGCAGGGGACCTTTTTACTGGTCCCCTCTTGGTCAGTCTTTAAATCGTGCTAAAATATGTGTGTGTGCATCAAAACTGAAATATTTCAGCTTCTACTATAAGCTGAATGTAATGCATTTCATTTTAGCTGACATGAGTGGTTGCACTTCATTTGTGCAAAAAACTAACTGTACAACATTTCATTGTATTTATTTCAATTAATATAAAAAAAAGACACACAGACAGAAGTACTGGCTATGACATGAACGTTTCCACACACACACACACACACACACACACACACACACACACACACACACACACACACACACATGCATCTTTAATACATATTAAATGTAGGATTTAGTTTGTTGAATAGTCTGATTTACCAGATGTAGATTGCAGGTAGGCTTGCCATTGGTTGTGCATTTCAGCTTTCTCCTCTCCTTCTGCTATCATTGTGTTACCGTTTTCAAAATCCTGTTCACTACAGAAAACAACAGCAACCTCTGGAAGAGCAATCTATAACACTGAAAATGTCAAGTGCTATGCTATTTTTTATTTATTTTTTTCAATGAATTAGCCATTTTCCTGACAGCGCTCACCTCTCAGTGTGCAAATGTTCGACTAAAACAATTCCAGCGTCACTATTTTGAGGTTACACCATCGCTGCTTCCTGGGTTTAGCACGGCCCTAGATAACTGTGATTGGTTTAAATACATACAAAAAAGCTAGAGCATTTTTTTCTCCCTTATAGCAGAACAGTAATGAGATACAGCTAGACCTTTATGTGCTGCAGAATGGCTGTGGAAAAGAAGTTGATAAATAACTCATATGTAATCATCAACATACTGTTGTATGTATCGTTGTGTATCACTTAAGGGTTGAGTATCATCTTGACTGACAATTACATTCGATATTCATATTTTTCTCAGTAATCAAGATTGGTACTTTGTCTGAATTAATTTCTGTTTAAATATTGTATGGCACAATGCCCCCCCAACAGCAATATCAGATTGGTTACACATCACCAGTAAATAGTCAATCAATGCTGTACTTTGTGTTTCTATTTGTGGGAGAGGTGTGGGAAGAAGAACAGAGAGATTGTGAGATGAGAGGCTGCTTTTTCAGAGGTTTCCATTCAAATCACAAGTATCATGATGTACTTTAGTGATGGAAGCACCCAGTTTCAGTTTCAACATTATTCCACTGGAAAGGGCTGAAATTGCTGCTGTAACTAGTCAACAATCATATTATGGTAATAATTAAACTGTTGGTTGGTTACATAAGTTTTTACATGCTATGGTGGCTATTGGTGGTAAACGTTGGTTGCTAAGGTTGGGGGGTGAGCAAGCACAATACCAAACTTGGTAGTGTTAAGTCTTTCAGCTCCACTGTGAACAAATTTTCCTTGTCTTTCAGCAATTATGTTGGAGACACTTGTGATTTTTTGCATAGAGAAGCTCTAGAAATCAGCTATGAATTGATCTTTAACAGAGGTGGAGCGATTAACTAAATATGCATTTGTCAAATCAACCAGTTTTTTGTCTAAAGAAACCAAAATGTAGGTCTGATAAATTATCAGTTTTGTGTCTCTTTTGTTGTATGATTTCAAGGGTGCAATTTTATTACTGCCCTTTAGGATCACAGGGCAAAATTAAGCAAACAGTGACCCTAAGGGGGCAAAATTTTGTCATCAGCACCCTAAAAAAACCAACACGCCAAGCTTCTCATCTCCACTGCAAAGGATGAGAAAGTCTGCAATGAGGCTACTCTGTAAAGCATGATGCAACAGTAGAAACACTGTTTTGAATATTATCATACTAAAACATATCTTTTTATTTTTTTCACTGGTATGGGCCATGAAAAATCCATATTGGTCAACCTCTAGCATCAATTTACATGTTCTTGAATATGTAAATGGTGTGCATGTGCGTTTGCATGCGTTCATAGAGAGGTTCCATTGATAATATATAATGTGAGCAGGACTTCCTGATGGAGATTTGACGCTCCTTTACATGCTTGTCAAAATGTCTACACTATTTATCATAAATTACCACTGAGGGCTGTGGGGGTGTTTACTTTAGATTTTACATTTTAGAATACAAATAGAAATAGAATACAGCTCTAGTTAACACACATCAACAGTCTGTCTGAGTAGACGGCACATAACCATGAGAGATATTGGCTATATTTTGTGATTTGCAAATTTGTGATTTATACTGTGGAATGCAGGAAAGAGATGTTGTATTCTGGCCAAGGTTGTTAATAAAACTGCCTGCTCTTTTTGGACTTTACTTCTGCCTTCAACACTATCATTCCACAAAACCTGGTGCAGAAATTACTAGCACTTGGACTGAGCCCCTCCTTTGGAAACTGATTCCTGGACTTCCTCTCCAACAGGCCACAGACCGTCAGAATCCACAACATCTTTTCCTCCCCCATCACCCTCAGCACTGGCTCCCCCCAGGGCTGTGTGCTGAGCCCCCTCCTGTTTACCCTGCTAACATATGACACCCAAGCTGTCATATAGTGAAGTCCGTGGACGACACTGCAGTGGTGGGACGCATCACCAACAACGAGTACAAATACAGAGAGAAGGTGGAGCATCTGGAGAGTTGGTGCAGCGAAAAAAATCTCTGCATCAACGTGAAAAAGACCAAGGAGATGATCGTGGATTTCAGGAAGGGTATCGTATCGTATCGTGAGGTACCCTATGATTCCCACCCCTAGCGTGCACCTCACCGAGGCCGCCTGCATTCTTATTCTTTCCAGAAGCTGTTGATAGACTATTGAACTCTGGTGGTGCTCTGTAGCCTTACAACTATCACCCAGCTACCTGCAACTACAGACACTTTTTTAAATCTACCTCACAGCACAGCTTTGCATCTCATGCATATTTATCTGTTTACCACTGGTAAATGCTTGTATATATTGTTTTCATTGCTTGCATTTCACTTATCTTTCTTTATTTCTCTTATTTTTTATATACTTACTATTATTTTCTTTGGACTTATAACCAGGACCTGAATGCCAATTTCGTGCTATCTCATATGTACATGTGTGCTGGTATGACAATAAAGAACCTTGAATCCTTGAATAAGACAATGCTGGAAGTTTGGGTGTGTTTATTCACTGATTATAGAAATGAAACAGTTCATGAGGACATGGTAGTTTTCCTCATCTACTTGATTTAAAGAACATTTCTATTTACTGTACAGTAATCTGGGTGTATTGCACAAGATACAAAGACATGATTATGGTAAATGTGTAAACACAGTGTTTATCAACTATGAATATATATTGTAAAATACAGTTCATATCAAATTATGAACAAGATGCAAATCTATAAACTGTGAAAGATAACATTTCTCTTTTCTTTCTTGAATCTTTGACAAAAAAAAGTTTAGATAAGACTTTAAACTCAGAATTTAAGAATTTAATCCCAGATCACCTCAGCATTCAGAGAAAAAAAGTTGAAATTCTGAGTTTGAAGTAAATTTTGAGGGAAAAGCTGAAGTTCTTTAATCACAGGATTCTTAATAAAAAGAAAACATATAAAAAATTTAAGAAATATTATAAAAGACTTGAAGAAAATGATTCTTGCTATCCTGATATCTAATAGTAGC
>OMNN01025680.1:0-11621 GCA_900302755.1 Chromis chromis
CCCAAACCCCTACCCCAACACAGACTCCTTAATTAAGCACAGTCAGCCTCTTCAACATTCATTCACTATAATAAGAATTAAGATCTTTATTCCATGAATACAGGATGCCGGTGAGCACTCCTCGGAAAACACTTGGGTTGCCACCTGTTTTTCTTACTCTCGAGACAGAGCTGTCATTAAAACCTAATTTTGGGATTTTCAAGGACCTTAATGAAGGGGGTAGAGATCTGGATAGTTTCAGCTTCAGATAAGACTTCTCCATTTGTTTAAAAAGATAAAAGCGAGTGTCACATTTTCAAATTTAGGTACAACATTTAGTTTTTACATTGTGCTGGTTTTCATCTCAGCTATTTTAACCTTTGTTAGAGGTAATATTGACATTTGTAATTAATGATCGGGAGTTAATTAAAACTAATGGCATTCTATCAGCCATAGGTAGTTTGCAAATCTTAAACCACAAACTTCAGATCTTAAACATGGTAAATATAACATGTGCTAATGAGCGGCAGGATTGTGATTTATCTATCTATCTCTTTGTATCCTTTCCTCTCCTCTGCCTCGTCCTCTCTTCCTGCCACTCTGTCATTCTACAATCATTCATCTCCGAGAGGCGTCAACGCGCCCACATTATCTCAGGGCCGTTTGTGCGCCGGCTGAGTGACGGATGGAGGGAGTGTTTGCGCTGGCAGATGAGCGGAGGTCTAAGGTCTTCTTTATCTATCCGCTACCTGTCATTCCTTCACATCAGGCCCTTTCATACACTTTTTTCCCCTCTCTCTCTCTCTCTCTCTCTCTCTCTCTCCCTCCCTCTCCAGCCTCCTCTCCCCTCCTGACTTGTACACTTTCATTATGATGTGGTAAGGTCAAAAGGTGAGAGTGTTCAGCCTCCTCCCTCCCTCCCACCCGCGCTGCTCGCCGCTCCACTCGGGCTAGTCATCGATCTGGCTTTTCAGCGGACTCGCAGCCTACCCACGAGTCCGTAACACTGACACTGAGGAGTCACATGGGGCGCTGAGAGATATGGTCAGTGTCTGCAAACTGATGGACTGTCTGAGTGCACCAGCTCCGGCTCTCTACAGGGAGTTCAGCAAGTGTAGCGGTCATGTCAGCTCTACGGACAAGCCTCCTGACAGACACTAGTGGAGAGCTTATGAAATTATTCCTACTTCATTTTACGTTATTTGCTCTTTGAGGGTATTTTCAGTGAGGATTCTTATGTGTTACGACCTTCAATTTCACAGATTTCGCAGGATTGATTGGAAAGCTCCCTGAATCCGCTTTGCTGACATGACGTCTCTAAGTTACCAATTCATTGTGTTACAGTACAATAATTATGTGACTGCGTATGATTGATATTTTATGAAGAGCAAAACATTTCCATCAAACCAAGCTAGCAGCCATGTGTTTGTTCCTTAAATGTGGTTATTAATCAAGTTGTTTCTGCAATCTTAGTCGAACACCAAGCATAGAGACTCTCCCTGCAGCTTGTTTCAACACACCGTGATACTGCAGTTACAGACTCGCCGGCTGTAATGTACACCTGCCCGCTCTGCCTTTAATCTTGTTGCTGTCTCCCAAATGTATGGGAGAGACATGGAGAACAAAGAGACACAAACAGAATTTTAAATCAGCAGCATCCAACAGACACGGTGCATCTCCTAGAATACATTCAGTCAGTACAGTACAGAAACAAGTGAATGACTGAATGTGTTCATTCCATGTTTTGCCTTCACTCCCAAATCACTGTTTAGTCTGGGGTTAAAATATGTCCAATAAACAGAAACAGAAAATGGCAGAAATACAAAAGTGCTGCAGGTTGCTAGAAATTCTAAATTGAGACAACTTGACTGGCAAAATACTGTCGCTTCAGTATAATATGTGAGTTTTTTTCACTAGGCCAGAACCTAAGTATAAACCTGATTGTATGTCCGACGATATATGACAGTATGCAAGCACTGGCCACTACTTCAGCATAAATATCCCACAATGCAATGCAATAGTGTTGCACAAAATCAACAATGCGATACAGCGACCTCTAACATCTGTTGCTCTTCAATTTAAGTCTAAGTATAAGGTTTCACTTCCCACCCAGATGGAAACGATGTGTACCAAGTTGACAATTCTGTCTGATATCGGGCAAACAGTAGATAAAAAGGGAATGAGGTTGGTGGGTTCACGGTAACCTGCCTCCAACTGGCAATGAGGATTTTAAGGAAGTGACATATTGTTACGTGCATCTGATAAGATACATACTACGATTTATTACTACAAAAATATGCCTAGCAATCGTACACATATAGAGTATGTAGTGCCTTTAGGATGCAGCAGTAGACACTGTTTTGAACACTAATTAATCAATATTAATCTTCTTAATTCATCTCATCTCTGACAGGTATAGTATCGCTTTCTTCAGTACATTTTAGGCTTTTTTGGGGGCACTATAGCGGTCAATTTCACATTTGAAAACTGGACATTCAAATTAGGCATTCTACGCAACTGTTATTTAATATTGGGCAAAGCATTATGCATTTTATCCCTTCCACATTTACTCTTTTTACCATAATGTAGCTGGTTTTGTTTTCACCTGTATGTCTGTATGTGTCATCATGGTAAAATGTGATCCAGGAGACACCTACTGTAGCAGGAACTACCACAAAGGTGGTTTTGAGTAGTTTGGCAGTTGTTTACACTTCTCTGTATGTCTGTAGACAGATTTTGTCAACACAACAGCATCACAACTGTGAAAGATGCAGTCACAAAACTTTACAGGTGTGTAGCCGAGATCAAAATGAGGGCCGAGTTGGAAGATGGGTGAGATCCAAGCACTCACAGAGCACCCATGGGACAGACCGTCAGCATGTTGACAGGCTTCACAGCTGCTGTGATCCCATCAGCAGGTGGTCTCAGGTGGACTCTGTGTGTGAGATGATTTACTGTGTTGTATCTCCGAAGGGGATTTAGATTTTACTTCCTGGCATGATTTAACTAATTAAACAGCTTCTCTGTACATTTGTGTTTTCTTGTGCTAATTCACACTAATAACATCCTTAACTTACTGCTGCTTATGGTGTCTTGTCTTTTTCTGATTTGTAATTATAATATTCCCTGTTAATGTGGTGCATTTCTCAAATCATGCTTACATTTGCAAAAGAGTAAGTGCTTTTCTCAAAACAATTTGTACAAACAACACAAAATTGATTACATGGACCTTGTGTCATTGTTTACTAAGTATATAGTCTAAAGCCTTGTTGTCTGTGCCTCAGGTTTTGATAACAATGATTGAACATGCACAAGACTGCACCTTTTCTGTCTGACAGATATCATATTCAACAGCACAAAGTGACATATTACTGTATGTGCAAGATGGATGGCACAACAATGGACAGGATTCACATTTACATCTTTACTGTTTGTACTGTAGTTTGTTGACAGACAATGTCATTGCAATAGAGAAAAACAGACCAGACTGTTTTACAGAACTGCATAGCACAAAAGAAAAAAAGTGCATCACAGCAGACGCCTGCAGAGGCTGGATAAGACAGTTCAGAATATTCTTACCGTGCTGCATTTCAAGGGAAAATATCCATTGTGATGTGGATGAGAATCTGAGAATCTGTGGCCCAACACAGAGGAACGTCTGGAGGTGTATAAGGATTCTTTCTATTCTGTAATTCACCATACAGCGCTGCTATATGTTTACATTTCTAATTCTGTATTTTTTTCCTTTGTGCTATGCAGTGCTGTAAAATAGTCTTGTCTTTTTATTTTCAGCATTGCAATGACACGGTCTGTAAGCAAATTAAAGTGCAAACATTAAAAGCTGAAGGTGAATGCTGTCCAATCTCTTGCAATCAGTCTCTCATATACAGTAATGTCATGATACATTAAAAAGAAAAGGCTAATGGACATGTATAGAACATATGCTTGACTGATTATGACAACTGATTCATCCCTTTTTCAACTAAATTAACTAATTCATAGATGTTTCATGGAGTAAGGCTAAAGGCAAGGAATCAAACCAACAACTCACTGTTTGAAGCCATTTGTGCCCATGTGGTATGGACCCTTGTCTGACTCACCGGTTGTAGATTGATGGTATAGGCTTGCCATTGGCAATGCAGCTTTCTCCTTTCTCCCTATATCTGTGCTGCCAGTATCAAATCCCCTTCAATACAGGAAATAACAGCTAGAACCTGTGGGCACCAACCTACCACACTGAAAATTTCAATATTTGGATCGTGCAGTAGGGCAGTCCTGCTTTTTTTTTCTTTTTTCAGGGGATTATCTATTTAAATCACAGTAGTTTCCTCTCTGTGTGCAAATGTTCTACCAAAACAATTACCCCAACACTATTTTGCAGGAACACCACCACTATGATTGTGATTGGCTTTTATGACCTGCACAAGTGACTCGATGAAATTTTCAATTCTGGTCTGAGGAATGCAACAAAGCCACTGAGAAAAACTGGAACCATCATTAAATCTGTTGTCACGATCAGAGTTACCAAACGGCTTCTAACAGACTTCAAAATTAACCATTTATAATAAACTTGAGCAAAGGTGTTTAATGTCGACTGTAAGTTTTAAAATATTATCCATCACAAAGATGTGCATCATACATTGATTTAGAGATTTCAGAGGGTTTTGGCTCCGGGCTTTGCGCAACAATTTACACAGATTCACTGGAAATCTTCAATGATTTTACCATCCATGTACAGTATAATACTGTAATATAACATCTGGCCAGACAATCTGATAGCAATGCTGGACGCTGGTAAACTCAAGAGAGACATCAAAAGCCCGATGACCTACAAAACGATCATTTGCATGGCTCCATGTTTGAGTTTCAAATTGTTTTCTCTTTGTATAGTTACAGTTGTAAAGTTGACTGTTTGCCTAAAATATGTGATATTTTCTTTGATGTTTAAGCTCGCTCTGTTTCTTCCACCCACGTTAGAGCAATTGTGATTGTAGTTGCACAAGGCAAAAATATGTTCACATTGCCTGAAATCCAAAAACGGTTAAACCCCAGCTCTAATGAGACATCATTGCACAGTTTAACAGCATGCTTTGAGTCTTTGGACTGTGTTGTTTGTGTTTAAAGGGCCTACATGCTGTACATTACTTAGGTCTTAACTGTACTACAGTATCACACTATTTCCTCCAGTTTTATGCAACTTTATACATATATTACTAACCACTGACTACAACTTAAACAAACAGCACCATTAAGAAAGACAAAAGACAATGCACAAATATACAAAATATCCATCCATTCATTTTCTATACACTGCTTTATCCTGTAGACGATTGTGAGAGGGCTGAATCCAATCCCAGCTAATAGACAAACTATAACACCCAAAAATACACATGTAGATGAATGGAGAAACTAGAGTAGTATCATTTACAGAGGAAACAGCTGAATGTGAAATACATATTGACCAGAATTGACCTGAGAAACCAAAACACATGTATTATTAAAGCTCTGTGAATACAGCAAATTGGCCAATTTACAGTAGATCTAAAAGCACCAGAGTGTACAGAGAAAGTTGGTCGGTATGTCCTGGTGTTGGTTGGATGGAAAACCCAGTGTCAGTCCATGTGATCAACTGGAGTTCAGTTGGTTTAACAGCGTGGACTGATTACACAGTGACTCTGTCAGTGGACTCTAATGAGGTGACAGGGTGGTGTTCAAACCACTGTCACCCTCATCAGACCCAAAATGTTGTGACACTCAAGACACTGTCACACTCAAATGGTCTGGCTCAAAACACTGCCCAGCAATAAAATAAATAAAATGTCACACTTGTTCAGATCTCAGCAAGCAATCAGGTTGACACCTACAGGGCCAAAGAGACCAATAAGATTGGTTCAGTGACATAAAAGAAGTGGTCCCTGGTCAGTCATATGTTACCCACTATCAGGCTGGCTGCTGTGTGCATCAGAATCACTGTATGATGCTTGAGCACCTCAGACCGAAACAAACAGGTACGTCAGCCACACCTCCCCCTCCCTTCACTTTCATTTACTGGAGCACCAACAAAAATAATCCAGCCACAATCATTAGTCCACTAGCATTATAAAATATAATGAGTGGCCTTGGTAAGTTGTTGTCAACAAGAGTAATATTATCTTGACTTCACCTTTCTTGTTCTCTCTGCTTGTGTCTGTTCCGCTCTATGTCTGTCTGTTTTTACATGTTGGTCCATCGCACTGTGGAAACAGACACCCATGGAGTGGAACAGAGTAGCAGAGGAGAGACTCAAAACAGCTGTAGAGACTCTCACACTGAGCTGAAATGAAACTAGTGCACGTGAATTAGGCAAATTATATAAATAAAAAGCAAATTCTCTGGATTTTTAGGGCACTGGCTGAGCACTGGGTTGCACTTTTAGCTTTCCAGTGCGGTGTGTGAGGTCACTTATAAACGTGGGGAGGCCTGACGGTTTCAAAGGGAGGGACTCACATGCACTCACATGCACTAACAGCCAGACCAGCTGCCAATACATAAAATAGAGAAGCTCAGATTACAACACACACAGAGGGAGTGTGAGTTCATTCTCGGCTAAGGATGCCATTACTGCGCTATATCTATACATAAACATGGCCGTTTGCAGCTATGCCAACGTTCAAAATGTTGCCTACTGCATCTTTAATCTGCAGAAACTGCTTAATTATTTAGATGACATTTTTTACAATGCAACTGAAATCTAAAATACCCACAAGATCTACAATCATATTGTTGTAACTTATACAATGATTACTTTGAATAGAAAACAGTGTGAAAGTCAGGGATCCTCCTTCTGATTAGATAAGCCATAAGCTTTGGAACTACATTACAAGTGAAGACTAAACTAAGCCTGTAGTTAAGATGACTGACACTTTCCTTTTTGTGAGGGATGAGGGATGCTGCAGCTTTGTGTAGGAGAAAGAAAAAGCTTTATTGTCAGGTGACAGAGGTCGAGAAAATGTGTTTTCTGGTTTGAATTTTGGTTGATATTGGAGTGAAGATGTTGGCAGAAGTTTAATATGTAATCTGGTCTTCATTATGAGGCTGCACAGCCAGTTTTATAACCATTTTAACAGTGGCTGAGCTATTTTCACAGGTTTGTGATAGAATTATTGCATCAAAACTGAGTGCTGCAATTGAAAAGATGTGATTTTTTTGGTTTACAATGACTTAAATGTGCAGTCTCTTTCAGGTTTCTGGACATCATGGTCAGACAGGCGGAGGATTATTTATAGAAGAGTCAAAGCAGCTGGTTTGCAGCACGCCTGTACTGCTAATGAGGCCTCCAGTGTGAGTCTGTGCACGGTTTTGTGGGCTTGTAATAGGCTACATGATTAGGTGTTCCAGTGTAACTTCTGAGACGGCATGTGTGTGCATATGAGAGAAAATGAAGCCAGAGGAGTAAAGATGGCACATTTAACATTGTTCTTCCAGCGCAAACTGTAAGATGACATAATGTTCAGAAGAAAGAGAAAATAGGAAGTAAATATACCCAAGGAGGCCAGTGTGCCTGTATGTGTCTCATCACAAAACAACTCGCAAACCAAAGAAACAGTATGTGGAACGGGCAGGGGGGGGAAGACAAGCGATGCGGATGACAGCTAAATCTAAGCACAAAATGAATGTTGTAACTGATTCGCAGCCCATGTCTTAGACAGCCACGTGGCATTTCAGTGCACAACAGTCTCCACATGTCGAAGTCTTGTATCATATATATCCTCTGTAATATTTTTATCAGTGCACTGGAGCATCTCTGTATGTGAACACACCTGTGCCTTCACATGTCTGTCAGAGAATCCCTGCGCTTGCTTGTCATTGTGTGGTTCCTTCTGTTCCTCTCTCTGACCAGCACCTTGTCCAATTACAACGCCTGGCAGCGGCTTGTCTTCCCTAAGCTCCCCGTTCAGTTCCCTCAGGTGTGTCATTTTTATTTCTGTCCTAGATCCACCTTTGTTCTCCACTTTCCTTTAATCGTCTCTAGGTCACGCTGCCTGTTCTATTTTTTTTCTCTTTGTCACTCCTCTCCCTCTTCTCTATCTCCACTATTATTATTCTAAAGCATGTGCTGTAGATCCCATGTCCTTAATTTACCTGCAGAGAGAAGAAGAAATTATCCTAAAACAATTTTCAGTATGTCTCTAGACTATAATCGCATTCCTTATTTGCACTTTTGTCAAGACTGAATAAGAAGGATGAGAGTGGTATGATACAATAAATACTGTATGAAGCTACAGCTATAGCTATAGAATCACCTATAGTAGTCAGTCAGCTTTTTCTAACAAACTTCTACATACTGAAAACCTCCTCCAATAAAAAAAAAGTCATGTCCATGTGGTGTTTTTATATGGTAGAAGCAAAATAAGCAGTCAGCACCACCCTAAAACTTTTGTGTACCAATGACAGTGTCAAAACTTTCAGGGTGAGATTTTCCACATCATTATTCTTTTTCTAAATTGGTTTCAGGTTAAAACATGTACAGCTGAACTACTCCAATATTGCAACTTGCAACTGAGTAGTTTTAAAGTGTTTGAGCAGAGTCACAGGAGAGCTGGTGTGCTTGATCTGCAGCTAGTAGCAGAGGGTTCCTTGTAGATAGAGGTGGGAAATTCTAAATATGTAACTTTGATACACCAAGATGAGTTTTAGGGGTTTAATCAATGACCAGAGAAGGACTTTAAGTGGTGAGATTTAGAGTTAGGCAGATTTTTTCACCAATGGATTAAACCAGATGAACTGTTTCCCCCTGCTTCTACTCTGTATGCTAAGCTAAGCTAAGCTAACCAGTCACTGATTATAGCTCCATTTTGACAGCTTACAGATATGAGAGATCTCTCAAAGAAACGTCTTTCCCAAAATACTGAAACATTCTTTTAGAGATATGTCATATTTGTGAATGTCTCCGTGAATGTTACATCCATTATATTTTCCTGTTTGATATCGGATGGTTAACGGTCACGTTAAAAAACAGAAGTGATGGAAGTCCTTATCTTATGGAGAGTTGCAGGCAGCAGCTGACGGTGGGTGAGAAGCAGGGTACAACCTGAACAGATTTGCTAGTCCAACACAGGGCACCAAAGTAACAGACAACTCTGGACGCTCACACGCCCACCACTAACCACTTTAGAACTGTAACCTACCATGCATCTCTTTGGACTGTGGGAGGGAACCCACACATGCACAAACTCTATACAGAAAGGCCCCAGCACTTGTCGTGAGGCAACAGCACCAACCACTGCTGTAAGTGAGACACACTTTTACATGTAGTTTTGTTATCTTAATCTTGCGAAATCTATTCTCCACACAGAATCTAAGACATGGATTATATCTGTGCCGCAGCCTGTTATGAAACACTGGGAAGGAAGGATGAGACATGGGCAGATGGTTGGTGTGGGAAAGTATGTGTTGGTGTGTGTGGAAAGATATGTTAGCAGTGTGTGCATGTGTGATGAAATGTTTGTGCATGCATACACATATGCACCAGTCTTTGCTGCACAAGTTATTCTGCATTCTCATCTTGACATTAACCTCCTGCCTTAATCATCCAATAAAACACAACAGAAGAGCAGTTACAGTTAGTCATGCTTTCATGTCTGCACTTGCTTTTAACCGTCTTTGGCCCCCAACTAGGATTATTGCTTGTAGAGCACGATGAGCTTATTATGCTCTCACACAGATGGTTCAAGGCGTAACCAGGTTGAAATAAACCTATCACATGAATTTCAACCATGCACCGGATTTTTGTAATGCATGAGCCCCGTGTTTTTGGCTGTTGCTTTAAGAACATGCCAGCTTCCACACATTTTTAGGTTAGTGACAATGCACTTAAGCAGTAATACATTAGGGAATACATACAGGAATGAATGACTTATTTAATATAGAGCACAGTCTCTTCTTGTCTTTTATTGTTAGGCTGCTGTGTCTCAGCCATTTTTGACACTGTTGTATGAAGCCCAAAATTTCAGAGTCTAAATCTGTGAAACCTTCAATTGTTCTTTTTTGTTTTTGTGTCCTGTTGCTGTTTTAATTGCCGAACGTAGTATTTCACAACCCTGTAAACAAAACAAACTCCTGCAAAAAAGAATGCCAAGTGTCAAGAAAATGGGCCTTCATCAGTAAAAGAAAAATCAATCTTTTCAAAAGGCACGAAAGGTTGACATTTGAATGATGCAAGTTTTTGGCGAGGCCTTGGCTGATTTGGCAGTGGTCATGCTTCCATTTCCTCCGAGCCCTTATTTTCACATGAAGATTGGATATCATCAAAATTCATCGCCTTTGAGAAATTTCCTCCCAGCAATTTCTCAGTCCATCTCTTTTCATCTTGCCGTCAAATAGGATGTACAGAAACAAAGTAAAAATGGGGGAAAAGAGCTAATTTGCGCTCGTCTATCTAGATTTCAGTAGGCAGGAAGAAGAAAGAATTCAATCATTATAAGAAGATAACCTTTCGACTGCAGCTGTTTGCCTGCAGAGTAATTGTTTCCTTGAAAACTTGTTTCCCTGCTGAAGCTTCCTCCCTTTGGGTTTCACAGAATGCTTACGTATCAGTTCTATCTCTCTACGTCCCATTTTCTGTCCTTGTATCCATCTGTCTTTCTGTTCAATTTATTTATCTCTTCGGTTTTTATTCTCTCTCTTCCCCTCTCTTTCCCGTAAATTCTCACTTTCTCACACTCCCCCACATTCCCTCTGTCTGCTCCTCAGGCATAATTGGGAGTTACCACATTTTGGTCACAGTAATGATTACACATATCTACTCACCTTTTTCTCCAATCTCTGCCAACTTTATTCTGGCAACCTCTGTTATTTCTCTGTCTGTTCTCACTCCATGTCTCTTGCTAAGCTTTACAACCATTTCCCCCCCTGCTTTCTCTCTATATTTCAGCCTGTCTTTCTTTCCATCAGCCACCCGATGCTCTCTATCCTCACCTTCTGTTCTTTGTCTTGCTTGATGATGCTTTTGATGGAGTTGGAGGAATTGCTGATGGATTCCTCCTTTCTGTGAATTCAAGTGGTTGAGCCCAATATGATATAAGACAAAAAGACATGATAGTTTGCCATCCGGAACATTTTTACATTGATCTGAACATCATGCTATGTTTTATATATACCAATCAGGCATAACATTATGACCACCTGCCTAATATTGTGTTGGCCCCCCTTATGTGGTCAAAAATGCTCTGAACCATTGGGCATGTCCTATGGGGTCTGGCACCAGGACGTTGGCAGTGGATCCTTTGGGCATTCTGGGTTGTGCATCCTGTTGATGCTTGATCAGAATGGGGTCTAGGAAGTTTGGAGGTCAAATCAACATCTTGGGCCATTGTCATGTTCCTCAAGATGTTCCTGGTTGTTTGATGTTTTTGCCATGTGGTGGGCTGCATTTTCCTGCGGGGGTAGGTCAGTGACATTTGGGATTGCCATTTGCATGAGGGAGTGTGCTTGTTCTGGGACAATGTTTATTTGGGTGTCTAAGTCTCATCAACACGGATGTTAAAATCCAAGGTTTTCCAGCAGAACACCACATAATACCAATATGATCAATGCTATTCACTTCACCTGTCATACCCTTTTCCACCGAGCTGGTTCCAGTGCTAGTTCAGAGCCAGTGCCTG
>OMNN01025683.1:0-10224 GCA_900302755.1 Chromis chromis
AAATATACGTTTATGGGGCCGCTGTTTAGCTCACTGAGTTAAGGCGATACCACATGGGCTCAGGC
Source organism: Chromis chromis (assembly GCA_900302755.1). Classification (NCBI taxonomy): domain Eukaryota; kingdom Metazoa; phylum Chordata; class Actinopteri; family Pomacentridae; genus Chromis; species Chromis chromis. The sequence continues at coordinate 66 of OMNN01025683.1, forward strand.
CCTTAGCAGTGGTCATGAGTTTGAGTCCGGCTCAAGACCATTTGCTGCATGTCACTCTCCTCTCTGTCTACCCCCGATTTCACGCTGTCTCTGTCAATGAAAGGAAAAAACCCTCCCTAAAAAATACATTAAAATATATATATATATATATATATATATATATATATATATATATACACACATATATACATACACACACTGACATACATAAAATCTGTTCGAGAAAAAGTACCACTTTACCTTCTCCGGTTTTCCAGCACGTCGGTATACTCCATTCACTCCAAACTCCGCGATAGTATTTACTTGTTGGTTTAAATCGTGCTTTAATGCATTGTTCCGCATCCGCTGTGAGCTCAATCAATTCAGACCTCTTGGGTGGACTGACAGAAAGAGTCTGGGGAAAAGGTTGAAATGAACAACCATTTTCAGATCTTATTACAGAAAAACAAGTAGTATTTGTGACAGTGGGTTTTTGGTACTTACTCTGTTTGTTACTATGTTGTTTTGAGAGGTTTGATGCAGGAGCTCATAGTTAAGGTCATTGACCAAGTATGGATGGTCTTCATACCGACTTTTAAAAGTAACGTTCAAAGTTTTGGATGTTTTTTGGACCACAAGTTCAGGCGGCGGCGTCAGCTGAACTGTTTCCAAACATTTACATATATCAGAACACTTTGAATGAAAACAGTACATATTGCAAAGACATGACCTAATGTCTAATGTAGGAGCACTCTACTCTGGGTATTAGTTTTGGTCATATAGACACGTTGCATAACAGGTGTGATCGAAAAGAGACAGTTGTTGTTGCGCATCACCATCACGTGTGTGACATCAACATCAGCAATGTGTGCACATTCCCAGCTATATTTTTTTTGTTCAAAAAACATTCAGAGAAAGTTTTGCAAAGTTCTATGAATATTTTTTAAGTGGGACATTAATTTAGCTCCCAGAATGTTCTTCCTAAAGGTAGGATAACTAAATGTTTGGTGATTGACTGTTATGCTCAAAACTGAATGTTGGACTGAGAACGTTCTTCCTTTGTTATCATGTAACATTGTGGGAACATTTTATAGATTCTATAATGTGTTCCATTTACAAGATCCCCAAAACGTCCTCAGAACATTACAGGCAGAATGTGCCACCTTTGTTAGTATATCACATTACAGGAACGTCTTATAAAGAACGTTCTGTCATCTGAGGTCACAATGACATTTTAATGTTGGCTGAACTTTGCATTAAGAACTTCTTTCCTTTGTTATCATTGGTGGATTGTTTTATAGCTGAACCCTCTATAATGTGTTCCCTCAACAACATCCCCAAAAGCTCCTCAGGACATTGCAGGCAGAATGTTCCCCCTTTGTTAACATATCGCATCATAAGAACTTTTTATTTAAAAAAAATAAAAAATTCTCTAAGGCCTCAATAACATCTGGAAAACATTTTTTGAATGTTGGTTTCAGAACAGTTCTCCTTTGTTATCATAGAACATAATCTGTGTTCCTAAAAATATCTTCTGATTGTTATCAGACCATTATTGGAAATGAAAATATTGCTAAAACATTCTTTGAACATTAAACATCATATGACGGAACATTTCTAATAACACATTCGTTTAACGTGACATATTAACAAAGGCGGAACATTCTTCCTGCAATGTTCTGAGGATGTTTTGGGGATGCGGTTGAGGGAACATATTATAGAACGTTCTTCTATAAAACATTCTCACAAAATGTTCCATGACAACAAAGGAAGAATATTCTCAAACCAACATTCAGAATATGTTTTCCAGATGTTATCGAGACCAAAGATGACTGAATGTTTTTTCTACAGAACGTTTTACAGTGTTCCTGTAATCTGACATATCAAATGTGGAACAATTTGCCTTTTTGTTGAGGGAGAACATTATCGCAGATACTTCTATAGAATGTTTCCACAATGATACCAAAGGAACAATGTTCTCAATACAACATTCGGAAAACGTTTTCAAGATGTTATCGGGACCTCAGATGACAGAACGTTCTTTATAACAGTTCCTAACATGCAATTTTTTAAAAACATAGGTAGAACATTTTCTGTAATGTTTTCAGGACGTTTTGGGGATGTTCTTGTGGGAACACATTGTAAAATCTGTAAGGTGTTCCGCAATGTTCCACAGTGTTACATGATACCTGCAAGGAAGAACGTTCTCAGGGTACACAAGTTTAGAGCACAACGGTCTAACAGTGTTATCACCAAACAATTTTAAAACATGTTTAGTTATCCTATCTTTGAGGAAAAACAAGCCGAGAACTAAAAAAAAAATCATCAGTAAAACTTTGCAGAGCTTTCTTGGAATATTTTGAGAATAAAACAAAATCTAACTGGGATCACTCATGATGAGAGGTGGGTCTGCTACATACGGGACTCTACACATGTTTCAGGAGCACTGGGAGCGGTGTATCGCTGCACAGAAAGACTAATTCAACAGTTATGGCGGCTAAATTTAAATCGGTTTAGTTTTGAAAAATTTAAAGGCACAGGTCAGAACTTTTCGATCGCACTTCTATATGCCCAAAAACCACTAACATCAACACACATGTGAATATAATCAAAATGCATTACAGTGAATTCATACTTACTGTTTTCTGATGGTGTAAAATTTGCTACTGAGTGGCAGCCAGACTCAGCACAAACCGTTATTTCATATTCATCAAAATCATGAAAATGCTCTGGGCTGTCCTTGAGTTTACAGTTGCATCTGTAACCATGATTCACGGCTGTGAGTGGACAGGAAACGGTCTCGGACCTTGAAAAAACAACACAACATGAACATGACCACGAACAATGCCTGTAGGAACATAGGATTACTTTTCAGGGATTCATTTAATTCTGTAAGAACCACAGTTACCTGTTACTGTCGTCAATGTGGATGAACGTCAGGCTGTAGGTGGCGTTAGACTTTCCAACCTGATTGCCAGAGATGTTCAATACACAAGTAACATTGTGCCAATAGTCACTCAAACATAAATGTCCATCGGCTACAGAAGCAGAAGACAAAAGAGGACACATTATTGTCATCATTTCTGATGTTTGTTGCATACTATAACATACATTGCACTATGTTCAGGCGTGCAACACAGCAACAGAATAACTCAAATACTGAGTCATCCAATGGTGGAAAAAGTAGACAAAGTAGACAAATCCCTTATATAGGTAGCCGTGTGAGTTACAATATTATAAATAACATTTTTAGATTGTTACTGATGCCTCATTGTGTAAGTCTTAGGTTCAGGTGCAGCCAGTTTAAACTATATACTATATACAGTTATAGTTTAGTCCAGATCTTCCCAACCCAGTCATCAGGCTCCATCTGCAGAGTCACAGTTTAATTCTAAGGGACTGTGAAGGGATGTGAAAACAAGCAGAAAGCAAGAGGAAGAACAAAGCTGTGCTACGCAAATTTGTGTTGATTGTGTTTTACAAATCTCTGACATATTTTCTTTTTAAAGAAAGCTGTGCACGTTTATAGAGAATTTGACATTTTAAGAGAATTGGACTTTAAATGTCTTTGATAGAACAACTCAGCCATCGGAAATTTGACACACTACTTTTGTTTAAAAGCAAAACAGGTTGGAGCCTTTGGTTTAATCTTGTGCAACATTTAATAAAAACACTTTTTTAGCGGAAATCTTAAACTGCAAATCCAGCTGTCAGATATTTATTTGAATAAAACAAATATGACCATTTCTCTCAAGACAATTGATTACAGAGTAGAGGAAACTCAAATTACTTTAAGAGAACAGATATATAATATAATACTGAGATCATAGAGTTACTACTTGACCTTTCAGTAGACATTTCTCCTCCTACTGTGGTTGATGACTAGCATGTGCGAAATTCATCCGTGCACAATTATTCACATTAAGAAAGCAATGATGACCACAAGATAAGATATGACATAAGCTGCCTTATCAAATAGCTCAGAGGAAAACTGTCAGTACCTTTGATGCAGCTGGTCACTGCGAGGATGCTGGAGCAGCACAGCACAAACAGGAGCCGCCGACCCCTCATGCCTTCTTTGATAGGAGTGTCGCTCTGTGGATATGAGGAAAACATTCCTTCTCATAGCCTCTTTGAATGTCTTATTATACCATTTCTACTGCTTTTGTAACCCCAGATACCTCAGCAATCACATCTTTTTGTAAAAAGTGAAAGGTGTCAAGTTGCCATCTTTTGAAAAAGACAGTAAAGTCAAAAGCTGTGTGATGTGTGGTGAATGGAAATGTGCCATTACCTCAGAGCTGCGGTGCCGCTGATGCCTCAGACAGTGAATGAGACGTGGAACTAAGATTCAGCTTATCACCAGATACATCACAGGAAGTCAAATTACTACGTCACAGGACTTTTTCTCTCCTTCTACCTTTTTGGTTGGGTTTTGGGCATGTGCTTTCGTTCATAGTGTCAATGTAATAACTTTTTTCCTAACTTAAACTAACTTCTAGGTCCTTTTTAAAAACATTTGATACACACAGCACTGCCTTAGTGGTTCATGCTGCTTAAGGTTCTATTTCTTTGTTTACTGTTAGTGAAAATATAATCAAGTTTATGGTGTAAGTTAAAGTTTTTAAAACTAAATTTTGGCTAAAACATTTATTTTTGTGATCTAGGCTTAATCTCCTCTTCTTCCAAAAGTGATTTGATATTTTGATAAAGACAGCTGGTCCCATAATGTAGATGCTCAGCTGGGTTGAGGTCTGGTGACTGTAAAGTTCATATGATTCATAAAATGATCACAAGCCTTTTAGTGACACCTTCGCTTTGTAAGGCAGCATCTGTTTCCACTACCCTACTAATTTATTCCATTAATTTGTCATCTGGCTGCATATGCACTGACAACACAAACAGCTGGAGGGAAGTAAACTTCCCAAATACAAAACCTCAACACAAAATCTAAATCAATGCTTGCAATTAAAGGACCAACAAAGAAAACAGAACAACCCTGCATACTGTATGTATAGGGAGTACACACTTGTGCAGTATCATTGAAATGTTTAATGATTTAAAATTATATCACATTACAGTGATCGGATTACTTCTCATTTGTATAGTATTTGCTATATGTAAAGTAAAATAAAAAGCTTAGATTTACCATCTATGAATGTCAAATTTTGCACTCATTCAGCCCCATATCTTCACACTCCCACCTCCGTGCTTCGCTGTCAGGACTATGCATTCACTGTGGTAGTCTTGACCAGGTTCAAAGCAAACATGCTGAACTCCATCTGAGCCCAACAAATTTATCCTGGTGTCATGTGACCAAAGAATGTGCTTCTAATATTCATTAGGCTTCTTTTCATGTTCTTTAGCAAAGTTCCATCTTGCAGTTTTGTGCCAAATAGCAAGCAAGAGGTTTTTTTTGTCTTCTGTCCATAGAGATTGATTTTATAAAATGTCTTTCACACAGTCTGAGCTGTCATAGAAACTTTGATTTACATTGGTAACCCCTGTGCCAAGTCTGAAGTCTAAAAGAAATGCACTGTCCTTGGTGTCATTTTAGCAAAACAACCACCGCAGCTCTGAATAGTGATACTATGGCTCTTTCTATATGTCCTGAATACTGCCGTGTTTCTGCTTATTTGAGTTGCTCACTGATATCCCTGTATCATTTTCCATCCTCAGATTTTTAAATTTCTCTGACAATTCTTTTCCATGTGGAGCCATAATTCAGATATGCAGATAGACACAGCCCATAAGTCCAAAACTGATGATGTTCACACCTAATTTCAGAACCAGGTTAGGCTGATAGGAAATCACAGCTGTACTCAGTTTCAGTGATCACAGGTTTTCTAACTCTGTGGCAGTTTGTACTTTGCAACCTGTATTTTCAATTCAGTTTTTCTAAGGTATTCTTTGATTATTAATAAGAGAAAATACTCAATTGTTCAGGAATAATGCAACTCCTGTAAGGTAATAACATTTTTAATTATTTAACATTTAAGTGCATTTTAAATTAAATAGATGTCTTTAAGAACTTGACACTACATTTGACCGTTTCTTTAATTCAGTGCATAGGTCTAATTATGTGCCTATTTGTTTGTCTTACTGTTCCTTGACTTGGATGTTAAACAATCGCTATGCAGAATGTATGTATGTGCAGAATTTGACACCAGAAAATCGTTTTCACATTCATTTGCTAAACAATTTACAAAATCTGAAGGCAGAGCCTCTGATAAAGACGAAGCTGGCAGACACCAGACAGTGAGGCTACATTTACACTTCCTATCTCTTAGTCAGCCAAAAATGGTTTGCTTTGGAGGAAAATGTGACACAGTACAGAGACAAAAAAACAAGTCACTGTACTTACAGATGTACTAACCCTAACCTTGGCATGGGAGATCGGTGGTTCAAATCCCGGTCAGGGCGCAGGTATCCAGTGAGGACCTTTAGGCAAGGTCCTTAATGCTGCCCTGCCTACCTACCTATGTACGTCGCTTTGGATAAAAGTGTCTGCTAAATGAAATTGTAACCTTGTAACCTTACTTTATGATCAAAAATATTGAGTCAGAATGTTGTAGGACCGCATTGTCGATATTCAGCTGTGTTGTTGTACATACAGGATGAAGAGACTTTTACTTTAACAACACTGAAAATTAGCTGTCAGGGAAACTCTGGACTGGGCTTGGAAAGTATAGTGGCAAGAAAAAGTATGTGAACCTTTTGGAATTTTATGGTTTTCTGCATTAATTTGTCATAAAACGTGATCTGATCTTCTAAGTCAAGGGTATTGACAAATATAATGTGCCTAAAATAATAACACACAAAACAAATTCAGATCTTTCAGGTCTTTAGTGAACACACTCATTCGACATTCATAATGGTAGTAGAAAAAGTAAGTGAACCCTTGGAATTAACAACTGGCTGTCACTCGGGTTGTTTCTTTACCTCATTGATGAGTCTTCGTTGTGCTCTTGGGGTCATTTGGACTGGGTGCCCACTTCTTGGTAGAGTAGCCACAGTCCCAAAGTGTCTCCATTTGCAGATCGTTTGCCTAACTGTAGACTGGTGAATTTTTGAAGTCTTTGAAATCACTTTGTAACCCTTTCCAGCTTTATGTAAATCAATAATTCTTGATCGTAGATCCTCTGAATGCTCTTTTTGGTGAGGTATGGCTCACATAAGCGTATTCTTCTTGTGCAGAACAAACTCAAAAAGTTTGAGTGTTTTTTATCCGTTAAAGTAGCTCTAGTCCACACCTCCGAACTCATTTTCTTAACATGACTCCAGGTATGCTAACACCTGACTCCAATTAGCTTTTTTGAGGTCATTAACTCAAGGGTTCACATACTTTTTCCACTAGCTTTATGAGGTTTTTATGGTTGCTCTCAATAAAGATGTGAAAGATCAGAATTTTTTTTGTGCGTTATTATTTTAGGCACTTTATATTTGTTAATACCCTTGACTTAGATTCATGACTCATTTTATGACAAATTAATGCAGAAAACCATAAAATTCCAAAATGTTCACATACTTTTTCTTGCCACTGTATATATCTCAAACACTCCCCTCCCACAACAGCTGCCATTAGGAGGCCTTTTAAAAGGAAAAACCCACCCTCAGACAGTTCTGTTTTTCCCAGTGAAACGGTAAACTAAAATGACTGTACAGACAAACAGAAAAACAGACTGTATGGCGGGTTTCTCAGCTTCCTTCTGATGAATCTGGTCAAGGCCAGTGAAATAATCACCTCACGTTCACATCTTAGAACAGTTTGCACTTTTTACTGACACTGCACAAAAACAGGTAACAGTGGTTACTGCCAAAATGCATGTGCAAGGAAAACAGACATTATCAGATATCTTGATAAGGCAGGATGCATGCTCGTGCTACAGTTCAAGCCGTTAAAGCATGCAAGACCATGAGAATCTGTACATACAGTGACAAAATGAAAGAACAAAACAAAACAAAACATATTTCAGCTGTAGAAATTAAAGCAATGTGCAACATTTTCATCTGCCGTTGCATTTCTGTGGAGTCTTGAGTGTCTCATCAAAAATAAACGCTGTGTTTAGGAAAATATGTTTTTTGTGTTGTCAGACTCCAGTCTTAACACATGACATCCCTTTCTCTCTCTTGTCTCTGAAAAGCTAAAGTCATAATAAAAATGTTTCAAAATAGGAGCTAGATTATATACAAGACTGGCCAAATACTCTGGATTACACACTGCCAGGACACCTAGAATCTACTTTCATTAAAGTATCTGTTGTAAAAATGTTAACTATTATGTCCATGTTTTAAATACAAGTCTCACAGTACAACAAACTAAACTGTAGCAGTAAATCAGAAGCTATGATCACTGTATTTTATGGGCTTCACTCTCCAAGTTGCCAGAGTCTTCCTGAATTGTGCTACATATCATCCACTGCTTGACATAGTTTGAATTTAAGTTTTTGTGCTCCTGGAATAAATCAGAGTCCATGTGCTCTGCTGTGTTTGAGTCTGAGGCGCCGGGGCTGCTGCACTCTCCAAAACCACTGTCAATGGTGTCCAAGTCCACGTGAGGGTAGCCGTCTTCTGACTGCTCGTTCGACACAAACGAGTCTAGCGATACCCTCTCTGGTTCATCAAACTGGGCATGTGGCTCAAAGTTGATATTTTCCACCAATAGGTCATTGATTATATCATGTTGTCGAGCCATCCTGTCCATTTGAGGTTCATCCAAATCATAACTAGCATGCTCTCTGTTGTCTTCCTCAAATGAACCGAAGCTTTCTCCATCTTGGTAACTTCTGAGGGTGTTGATGGAGCTCTGTGACGAGACGTCCGCCTCAAACTCTTCTCCGGAGAGGGTGACAGTATGGATGGAGATGTGACCCGTGGAGTGGCTGGTGCCCTGTGAACTGCCGCCGTCCTGGAGGTGCAGCAGAAGGTTGCTGGGAGGCTGCAGCATATTGACAAAAGGGCCTCCGCCTTGGTTCGTCTCGCTGTCCTCAGTGTAGCTTGGCTTCTTGATGTTCCACTGAAGGACGACATGCTGCGTCTCGCTGATCACCTGAGCATTGGAGCTGATCTTCAGGTAATCATACTCGTTGAAGACAGGCTTCACCCACTCCTACAACAGAGCAAATGGAAGACATTAACTTGACTGTTGGTTTGAATAACTGGTAGCACTAAACTATGAGGATGCAAAGAGCTAAGCTACATCCACACTCTGCTGCACAATCAATTAAATATTAATCTCAATCACAATTTTGGCTTGCCACAATTAAATGAACATAACTGACTCAGATAATGATAGAATGAGTGATTAAATGCACGTGTCAACCAGGGTAAATCTGACATTAGAACATCTTTATTTCTTTTATTTACAGTCATTTCTGGTCGAACAGCTGTCTGAGCTGCTGCACTGCAGAAACTGAACAGGGAGACTAGAGGCTTCTCTGTGCACAGTCAATTAGCTATCATCAATATAAATGTCATTTTGGCCATAAATACGAAACCCCAGTGTCCACATTAATATATTTTTTTATTTTAAAACGCATGTCTTCTGCTACATTTACACTTCTCCAATGTTTTAGGACTCTGTTTTAGTTTGAAAACACCGGGGTTGCATTTTAGTCACGACAGGCAGAAACGAAGACTTCTACACGAAGACACAGACACACGTGTTTGCTTGCTAATTGGGTCTTATCAGTTACTCTGTGCCTTTCCTTGAGTCAACATCATTTGACCCTTTTTGCGGACCAAAACAAAGACATTAACCTTGAATACCAGCGGTTAATTCAACACGGATAACTATAGGCGTAGCTGACCTTGTTGTGCAGTTAAATTCTGAATTTTATCGTACTACGACTGCTGTCACGCACAACTAATCAGCCAACCCTCTGCTTCGTGTTCATACCGGTATGCACATGCTCAGTGTCTGGTAAACAATCATGTGATAGTACTATAAACCAGTATGCAATTTAAGATCCTTGGACATAAGTCTTTTGCCTGTTCAAGTTAAAACTAAAAGGAACAGAGACTTCTAGCTTCAAAGCCAGCATACACGACACAATAGTTGTCTTGATAAGAAAACAACAAATAGCGTTTAATATAAAAGGAGGCTTTCACACTGCTATTGCCTTTGTGTTTTTGTGTTTGCTGAGATTAATAGATTTTAGTTTGTGGTGCTCACACTGCT
>OMNN01025683.1:10244-21360 GCA_900302755.1 Chromis chromis
GTGCTCACACTGCTGAAAAACTAGATTTAAACAGCGTCATTTTCTTTCCTAACAACTGTCATCATTACTCTGGACAATAGACCGCACTGTTTTCACTGGATTACTTTATAGTACCTATAGAAACTGTGTTCTGAGTGCAATAATTACATTCTTTTTGAATATTTTAAAATGTCTTAAACACATCCCTGAGCCAGGCTGTTGTTCCTATGACTAAAAAAAAGACAGCCATCATGCCCGTGGTGCCAAAAAAAGTAATTTCCATCCAGCATCAATGACTTGCGCCCTGTTGTACTGACCTCTGCCATCATGAAGTGCTTTAAAAGGCTAATCATGAAGCACATCAAATCCATCCTCCCTCCCTCTTTGGACCTGTATCAGTTTGCTAATTGAGCTAACCAGTCACGGAGGATGCTATCTCCTCTGCTCTCCACCCAGCCTTCACCCATCTGGACACAAAGGACTCATAGGTGAGAAAGCTTGTTGGCAAACTGACACATCTGGGCCTCAGGCCCTCTCGATGTAACTGGTTGCTTGACTTCCTGACTGAGAAACCACAAGTTGTATAGGTCGGAAACAACATTTCAAGCACCATTTCACCGAGTACCAGGGGCCCCCAAAGGATGTGTACTCAGTTCCCTGCTCTTCACCCTACTGACCCATGACTGCAAATCCAACTACAGCTCCAACTACATTATTAAGTTTGCAAATGACACAACTGTAGTGGATGTTTGTCTCGTTGTTGCTGATGAGACAAACTACAGGAAAGGTGAACCAGTTGGCCATGTGGTATAAGAATCACAACCTCTTCCTAAAGGTGGAGAAGGCAAAGGAGATTGTCACTGACTTCAGGAGAGCTCACAACCCTCCTTCTGACTATCAAATGTGCTGCTGTGGAGCGGGTAAGCTGCTACAGCTACAATTTTCCACACCCGTATTTATTTGCACTGTATTTATATTTTGTATTTGAATTCTCTGGTGTCCATTTCTATCTGATATGTGTGTATATATTTTTTTTGTTCTTTTGTGTACACTGGGGGAGTCTGAGAAACGTAATTTCAGTTTCTCTATATGTACTGTGCATGTAGATATATTGACAATCAAGTTCAGTTTGACTTGAAAAGTCACGAAATGAAACGTGCACAAAGGCTTTCATGCCAAAGGAGAGAACCTTATCTTTGTTGAAACTTTTTTTTCTTTTTTTCCCCACCAACTGTTTGAAGTGTGGTTGAGACTCTTGGGCAAGCACCTAAACGTAAGTCACAACCTTCAGCAGGATTTAAACATTTAGCTGCTATTGCAAAGGACCATAAATGTTAAAATGGATGACAGAAATAATACTGTATTGACTAATTTGCCCAATAAAGATACAACACAGTAGCACAATGTGGAAATAAACACGCAGCGACTCAGTAAAGGCATTATTTCTGTATGTCTGTATTTTTAGGTAACGTTAAAAATATTTTTGCTGCTAACATTTATGTAGTTTTACTTATGTCGATTTTTTCATGCAGGAATTTTACTTTTATTTTTTACATTGTTGTAATTTTACCTAAGTAAATGATCTGAATACTTTTTCCCCTATACTACTCTCTCCACAACTGTATATGGCTTTACAGCAACTTTTGCAGTCACCTATAGCCTCTGTGCAGCAAGCTGATGCCCAGATAAGCATGAATCTGTTCCTTGGTGCAAGTAAGACCACATCCTGAAGTACAAAGCTCGTCAGCATCACTATCTCTACAGTGCAAGCATTTGCATCACTGGGGTGAAAGACGGTGCAGGCAAACGAGGACAAATTCTGAAAGAGCACTTCAAATCCTGAACCTGTGATACACAGCTGATGAGCTCTTTTTTGAGAACTTCACACTTCAGACATGTTTTGTTTCAGTCACACACTTTCACACTATGACCCAGTAGTACTGATGATGCAATATAAGCTGTGAAGCAGGAACAAAATCAGCCTGCTGCACATGGAAAGTGTTTGATAGGACAGTTTTAGGGGAAATAAAACAGTCATGGTGAAAATAACTTCTTCTAATCTACATGTTTTCAACAGCTTTCAGTTGCTCTTAAGGTTTTTTTTATATATATATATATCTAAGACATTGATCTTACAAGTTGTTATCCTGTTTTGACTTGTTTTTTTATATTTATTTTATTTTGTTTAACATTGATGTTATAGGTCTTTATCTTATTTTCTGTCTTGCAATTTTGCACATATTTTTGTTGTTGCCTGCCTTAGAACATGTGGAGCACATTGGTCAACTCTGGTTGTTTTAAAATAATAAAATGGATTTCATGTTAATTTAATGTTAATGTTAATCTCTGTAGTGGTTCCCCTCTCATCCTGTTTTGCCGCAGATATTTGCTGCAGCAGCGCACTCTGCTGAACAATGTTTGAAACTGCACACAGGTCTAAAACTAATGAAATTACAATTTTGTGGTGGTTTATTGTCTAAGACGTAATTATAACTCTGACAGGAACATATCACAGACATTTTGACAGAATATTCTCATAAAATGAGAATCACAAGTAAGACATGTGATAATGTTTTTACTGCTCCTGTCACTCTGCTTAAACTGTTCAGAACATTTAGAAAACTGTACACCTGTAAGGCATTTAAGAGCACTGAAGATAAACAAAAAAAATCCCAATATTAGAATCAATAGGACACCAGCCAATGTCCAGAATCATGATCAATTTGTAGTAATACACAATATATAAGACATATATTGAAATATATAAAATATATATAAAAACATATATAAAAATGTCTTTCTACTCTGAAGTAGTTTCATACTGAGCAGATGTATTTTAAACTCTGTTTAGGGACTGGAGATTGTACTTTGATTATTTGGAAGCCTACCCAGATATTTAGAAATACAGTCTGCATTCAATCTGCTTTGAGATAAAAATAGCATGAAGAAGAAACAGATACAGAAAGAATCATTTACATGAGGGGAAAATACAAAAAGTAATGGGAGATGCAGAATGAAGATAATCAAAAAACATTAGTAAAACTGAAAAAAAATGCAAACCACAAAGTTCTGCCTCTGTGTAACCACCAGGTGAAAAACAGGCTGTTTTTAGAATGACACAATGGCAAATCAAAGACCCGACATACAGGCACCGGGGGTATTTTCCACTGGGGTGGAACACGTCTGACTGTCATACACAAATATCTACCCACAGCATGTCAGACAGATAAAAGAAAAGCCTCTTGAAGCCCCTGCACACTGACTCATTCACATCATGGAAGCCCTTAAATGTGAACTGAAGGGAAAGTCCCAGCAGACAGGGTCCAGATGTGCTGAAAGTCCCCTCTAGGGCAGCACCTGCTGGGCTGAACTGGAAATTACACACAGAACAAAATGAGCCAAATGTGTTTTGTTTTCTCTTACCTTGAAGTTCCCGTCATAGTCGTGGTACAGGGACTTGAAAAACTCATCCGGCTTGGGGACATATGTAATCAGCTCAAGTTTTTTCTGCCAACACCTGAAACAAATGTGAAATGATTTTAGAACAAAAAAAGAGACAGAGAATAAAAAGTGACATTTATACGTCTGTGCAGTGTCACTTTAAGATGAAGGAGATTTCATTTTCAGTATGTGAGCTGTGCAGAGGTGACATTTTGACCAAGACGCAACAGCTTTCTAAATCATATCCAGTAATGCCGATAGCACAAAGTACAAACAGTGAGTCAAAGTCAGATCTTTGATAATAAATGAACCCACACTCAACCTTTAAGTGCACTAAGATGAAGGCTGCCTTATAGAGTAACAGAATGTGAACATAAGCTGCTTTACAGAAGCCATCACACATTAAGATTCTCATCCAAAGTAAATGTTGCTTTTAGTTCATCATTAAAACTTAACAGTTTACCTGGATTCAGTGTTATTCAATGTTACACAGCTGATGGAATCTCAACAACACACAGCAGTTTGGTGTGTTGGCTCATATAATAAACTGTATTGTCAACACAAAAAGTACCAAATCAAAAACAAACAAACAAAGCTGCTATAGCTATTTGAGGTGCTAAATAGGTCAGGAATATACACTCAGTTTCTAGTTAATTAGACACACCTTGCTAAAACTAAAGAGAGACCATCTTAGTGTTAAAGAGCCCATATTTTGCTTTTTGGGTTATCTCTTTCCTTTTCTGTGTTTTGTGCGCATAAAACGTCTGCCAAATTACAAAGCTACAAATCCACACAAGAGATATTAGCCCTGACATAAAACACTGCTCCTTTGAAGTCCGAGCTTTTCTTTTGTTACTTATCTACCTCACCATGTAACATATTTGCAATAACGCCTGACTAGCAGCTAGTTTGACTCTCAAAGAATAAGCAGCTTCCTCACAGTCTGCCATTATTTCCTCATTAAAGCTACATCCCTGTACTTATTGATCTGGGGTTGCCATATAGCACCTTTCAGTGGACCAGACGACCAATCAGATGGGCTTAAAGAGACAGGAGCTATAACAGTGTTTTAGACAGAGGGTGAAAAGATGTGATGCAGCAATGTACAGCATAAGAAAAATAATGTGTTTTTTGAATATCAAAGCATGTAAACATATAGGAGACCCCCAAAATAAAATTCTACACTTGTAACAACCGGCTCTTTAAAACATCTTAGACTGGTATGGTTATATGACTAGATTTGGGATAATGCCTTCTGGACAAGACTGTATAACACTTCTAGTAACCAAACATCTAATTTTTGTTAAAGCAAAGCGTGTGACTTTTCTATATAAGTGTGCGTCAGTGACATTCCAGCCAAATGAGTTTACACAATGCTGATGAAGACTGCCAGCGCTAATTAAATCTGTAAACCATAGCAACCGAAAAGACTACAGCAGCTAAGAATATAGTGGGACCTATGGAAGTGAAACCTAGGATGTATCAAGGAACAATTTGACCTGCTCTAGATACAACAAAGAAACTTCAAAGGAAGTATTGCAGTAGTCAATAGCGCACCTCCACCCTGAAAGTTTAAATATTGTTATAAATCAATCAATGCCATTATTTGACATAGAGAGAAACAGGAAATGTGAATTAAGAGAGTGAATGCTGAATGAATAAAAGCAGCATTGCATGGGGTTAACATACTGGGGGATCCTTTTAACAATGTAAAATGAATCTACTGAACAAAAAGCACCAACTTCTGCACATTTATCGCTGTATTGCCAATAATTGTGTTGTGTTTACTATATTCACTTGGGAGACATAGAGAAATGTTCTGAGCTACTGGAATAATAAAGGTTAATTTATTTTATCGTATTTATATATAAGGTTAAACTGTTTTGGAGAGGTGTTGAACTGAGAGGTGTTATTTATATTTCCGTCTGGGTTTTTCCGTGCTCAGGATGGGCCTTTAGGAGGTGACAACACACAACTGTATGTATAGCATGATAACTCCACATACAGTAAAGGCAGTGGGCCTGTGTTACATTATTTGACAGAAATCTATACACTTTCCAGTTATTTATGACCATTTCATGAACAAAATGTCTACTATGCCTGAGTTAATAGAAAAAAACAAAAACTGATTATCTGTTTTTATTAGTGCTTGTGATTTTTCTTTAGTGCTTGCTTAAACCTGGCTTAAGCAGTGGACAAAAACACCTTTCTGTATAACACAATACAGTTCACCAGCTCCACAGACTGCAGCCTCCAAAATGATCATGAAGATGAATCGATGCCTCTCTGAAACAGTTTAATCTAAAATGTAACCTTCATGAATGTTACTTTTAGCGATGTGAACCTATTCAGCTTACAACACAGATGTATGTAATGCATGTGCAGACGCTGCTACTATTAATATAATTCAATGAAAAGAGCTTATGTACACTGTGCATTGAACCAAAACCAGATGACATAATCATATATCACAGAAGTAACATTATATCATCATCTGAACTGGATGCAAACTAAAACAGAACAAATGAAAATACTGCATACAAGCACTTGTGTGCATTTCTTGTAACTGTCTGCCCTTAATAGGCGAGGTGTTCTCAGCTCTGTAACACTGATGCTCTGCATGACTTCCTATGTCTGCTAGCCATTTCAGTGCAATGAGTTGCTGCACGTACAGCACTGCAGTGGTTTCACTATATGTGGGAGGTGATACCAGGAAAGTGTAGACCGAAGCAGTGAGATGCTTTGTTAATCATTTACTGGAAGACAAAGTGTTGCTGACCTTAAGTCTTAATTTGCTTCCTTTTTAGGTTATTATCTATAGCATTTAATGAGGGTTCAGTTGTGTGTAAACTCAAAAAAAAAAAAGTATCCTTAAGCACGATTTGAGTTTTTTTTATTTCAAACCCAAGTAACTCAAAGTAGTGTAGTGTTTCAAAGTACTTACGGTTTTTGGAAATATCCCAGCAACAGGAGGCAGAGGACGAGAGCAATGGGCAGCGACACAAACCACCAAGATCGAGCAATTCCTGAAAGGGGAACACATTAAACATGTATTGAGACATTATGATGAACTCCATACTTTCTATTTGTGTGTGTGAAAAAACAATGCAGAAGCACATACGTATGATGTGACGCATAGAGACACATAAAAATAACTAAAACTCAATCATATCGCAGTTTCAGCATGGACGCAAAAATGCTCTTCTACCGTCAACTTCTGCAGAAGATCCTGATGTTCTCCATTCGGCAGTAGAGCTCCATTCACTCCATGGACCCTGATACACCTCGGAATACACTTTGGCCTGAACATCCACAGTATAGCTGACACGTGGTTCCAGTAGCTTGTGTTCTAATGGAAAGTACATCTCATTCACTGAAAGGGAATGAACTGGATCCTGTTAGGAAGGAATAAAAAAACACAACAGCCTTGAATGGGAGTTACGAGCAGAAGATACTGACAATAATGTTCTGCAACAGAATTTCATGTCAAACTTCGATTTGAGTGGCTTTTTTTTTTTTTTTTACACATTTATTACCTTTAACATGTCTCCCCTTTCTCTTATGCGCACCCTGTATGTGAGACCGTAACTGAAATTTATGTGGCTGTCCCAAGTGATGTTGTAGATTTCATCCATGACTGCCACTTCAACGTTGAAAGGAGGTAGAGGTCTCACTGTGAAAACAAAGTCCCAGGGGGATATTATGAAAATGAATATGTGTGTATGCCAACAATGCTCTGTACCACAAATGGCAGCTGAATATTATTTTTAGCATTTAGAGGTTGAAGCAGGTGGGTGGAAGTTTTTAAACCAACGACAATTCAGGTAAGTTGGGAAAGTTGTCAGTATGATTCTTGTCATTGCTGGATTTTCTGAACTTTCCAACAAAATAGAAAATGGCCGAATCCTCTGAACCCCAAGCAGTTTCTGTGTGTTTTTTTTGCTCCCATCACATTTTCACTCACTGTGAGCTTATTTTTCACTGCAATATCACGCTCTGCCCCTCTATGGAAACAGCACAAGCACTGCAGTACAAAAACGTTATAAAGTCATAAATCATACCCAAAAAAATGAATAAAATGAAAGCTGAATTTTTTGATTTACCAAAAAAAAAAAAAGGAATCAATATGTTCAAATTGCTCACAGCTGTTAAAAATACTGAAAAATGTGGCTCTACATACTACAGGTATTTTACTATGATCTATTTAAAATCAATTCACATTTTTAATTTTTACCCATTCTTGCCTCCTCTCTGCTCTTTGTAAACAAAGCCTGCAGTTCACCCGAATAGTCAAATGTTTGCCACGTCACGGAATCTGGTGCAAACGGTATATTTAGTAGGAAATTCCGAATACATATCTGCATAATAAAGCAATTTGGATGAAATACCAACATTTTAAGATTTCATTAATTTTCTTAACAGTGAAAACAAAATCGTCTCTGTTTTTGCAGTTCCTGATCTTATAAATGGTGACATTTTGACAATTTACACTCCAGACGGTTTGGGAGTCCAGAGGGTTCATGTTCTGTAATGTATGACGACAATTAGTTTGGTTGTTATCAACAAGAGGGAAATATGTGGAGTGTCTGAAATGTCCCCTCCTAAAAATGCCACTAAACATCACTGAACATCATGGGTGACCTATTAACTGTCTGAGATCTTTTTTTTTAAGTTTAGTGTTATGTGTTCAGCAGAAATGACAAACACTGAAATGTCAAACTGAGTAGTTACCATCAGTTGAACCTACCCATATCACTCAGTGCCCAGATGGATGACTCACTGGCAGTCATTGCTTGGTTGTCTTGTAGAGTGACTGTTGTAGTGCACATGGTACCAACAGATGTAACTTCATAAAGTGTATCCAGACGCATTTCGCACCAGGAGGAAGGCGGTTTGATAACACAGCTGCCATTAACCTCAGGTACTTCATCATCCCTTTAACAGACAAACTGTGTGTTATCATCAGTAATGATCTGTCAGACACCAATAAATTGAGAGCAGCTCTGAAGCAGCAATGTATGTAAGCAAAGCAACAGAGATCAAACAAAGCCTCGTGTTTACCTGCCTGGAAATAACAATAGGTATCTCACAGTAATGTTTCTTGTTAGTCCTTTTCACACAACTTAAATTATAATTTCCCAGAGCCCACAGAGCTGCAACGATTAATCAATTAATTGCCAGCTATGAAATTAATCAACAACTATTTTGATAATTAATTAATCGATTTGAGAAGTGCTGCCACTAGGGAGCACTTATGAGTTCATTTTTAAACTGCAAAAACATCACCCAAAAGCACATATAGCACTTTGGTTGGTGTCTTTAAGAATAAGATTTAAAGCATCCTTCCATCGTTAGCCTGTTGTTTTTGACTTTTCAAACATTTGTGCTTGTCTAAAAAAAAAATGCAATACCTGACTTTTCCCGAAAGGAAACAGCACATGACAACAGATCTATAAAATGTTACTGATATTGTAATATTACTAAGAGCACAATATTGAAAATGACGATTATAATGTGTAATTTAGAGCGAAACAAGAACAGCTAACCCCTGAGCTACCATCTAAATCTACCATCTAAATTCAATGCATGTGCATGTGGTGCAATTATAATCATATAATTATATTATACATCTTCATAAAGCATCTTTATTCAAAGTGTCACTTACACCAACTCTGGCCTGCAACTAACTTCAACGAGGACAGGATATGTCGGCACCGAGCCTGAACAGGAACAGTTCACGGACACATCGTAGTCTGTCGAGCAGGTGACATTGCAAAAAGTCGCAACTGCAGCAGCAACAAAGAAAAATGCAGTCAGATGTAGAAGTTGTATTTACATCATTAAACATTGCTCAATACAGCAATATCACCAATTCAGGAAGCTAATTTAGCCGAGGCTGCAACATCAAGACAAATACACAACAATGTACAGTAGGCCCAACTTAAATGAAGTACAATAAAACGGGGAATTGTTCTTAGAAATCACTACAAGAAAAAAAACACACAAAAAACACTGATAAGATAAGCCAACTTACCACCATGGACAAAAAAAGTGAGGCCCCACAGCAACAATAGGCTCACAGGTTTGAAAGCCATGGGGACGACCCACTGTTATCAGCCGCAGGGCAGAAAGGAGGAAACAGCAGCTGAAACTAAATATAGAGATAGCCGTTGGTACTTTGTTTTGTGGCAAAAGAAAAAAAAAATCTTTAAAAGAACAAAAATAAATTGTCTTGCTGAAATTTGTTGCTAAATTGTGCCAAAGGTGAGTCACTAAAATAAGACAACAGCTAAAAAATCCTAAACATCTGTAAACGGGATTATTAGCATCAATTAGCAGTTAAACATTTATATTACATATAATTATAAATATATACATAATAGAACACGAACATTTACATTTTAGAATAAAAAAGAGATTAAACGAATTCTAGAATATATCGGAACCAGCCAACATTTTAAAAAGCAGCACTTTCTTAATATTTTCTGTTCTCGTTAATTAAGAGTCAACAATCTTACCTTTTTTCAGTTTATAATTCTCCAACTTAATCGGTGAACAAGCAAACGAGTCACTAAAGTACCGACGTCTGTGTGAGAACAGTGAGTGGAACAGTGCTGAGGCTGTCACAGTGAAGGCGTCATCATAGCGTGACTAAGGATGTGGTTTGCAGACTATTTGAGTGGTGTCTGTGTGGTACCTTCCCACCGCATCCACATTATAGCTATGAATATGCACAGATACCCGGAGTGAAAAAAGTCAACAGGAAATTATCAGGGGTAAAATAATTCAGTCATCATGTTTGTGTCACCTAATTTTAAAAATAGATCCTAATCAATTTGAAGTTGGGGAGATAAACAGATGATGAACTTCAAGCAGCAGAAACTAAATCCTTTCCAAATGGTTTGTGTTTCATTGACTGTCAGAAAATGTATTAATTGTTGCAAAGCACCTATTTGCTTATATCATTTTAACATTTACTCAAAACACAACCAAAACATGTTTCAGTACTCAAACAGCTCAATATTCTGCATCACAGACCCCTATCATACACGTACAATAACAGTTTGTCAGGGGGTTTCAGCTGAGTGTAATGTGTCTACAGCTGTATGAATTGTAATCCTGATGCGAAGCTCCTTAGCGCTCACTTTTACTAATTAACACTCTGAACCCCAAAACCTGCCAGCAGGTTTGCAAGGCATGTTTTTTCATCAAAATGACACAATTTATCATGATCAGAAACTGTAAAAACAGGAACAATCGTTGGATTTTTTTACTTTACGACAGCCCTTGAATGAATCATTTGTGATGTGCTGTTCCGTCAATAAAATTAACCAATTTTGAGCTTAAAATTGCGATGTTTTGTTGAAAGATTTGGTTAAAATAAACTGCCTGCACCAGATCTGCTGCAACAAACTCAGCTGCACTCAACAGTCACGTGACAAAAATTCTGAACAAAGAGGAAATATGGATGGAAACAAATTAGAATGATTGCAAGCAAAATAAACACACTGATTAATAAAATAATTGCAGCATGGCTAAGTGTACAACTGTGCAAGTTGCCAGCAAGTTGTTGGAAGATACATTCAGCATGGTGAAATATCTTTCTAAAGCCGATATGCAGAATAGAATCAAAAACACAGTTATAAGGTAGTACAGATGTAAATAGTTAAACATGTATAGCAAGTCGAGCCCTCAT
>OMNN01025687.1:0-14085 GCA_900302755.1 Chromis chromis
AATGTCATCTCTTGGTAGGCATACAAAATAACAAAATATTTATTTATTTATGTCAAATCAGTAGTTGTAGTCCTTTTACTTAGGGTTAGAGGCATGCTGTACATTCTAATATGTCATCTATTGGTAGTGATAGGTATACAGAAGTATACATATAAAATTATTGTTTCTTACATTATAAAAATCATTAATATAATTACTTTTGTTGCTATCTGAATTTGTAGTCCTATTACTTAGGGTTAGATGCATACTGTACACTCTGATATGCAACGTACGAGGTTGGGTTGGACATTCGAAAAAGACCTGATTATTGCAAATACAAAAATGAATACCATGCATTTAAAATCTTCCCCTCATAAAAGTAGATCTATTTTTTCTAATTTTACCTCTTGCTACTTTAATTGTGTTCAGCCTCCAACAAAGGTGAATGGGTGCACTACAGCAGGTTCAGGAAATGCATTTTAGCATTTAAGATGTCTCCATTAAAAATAAAGCAGTCCTTGCAGATTAATTTAACCCACATTAAAGCAAAAGAATGACATAAGCACAATAAATAGTTTATAACATGTCCTGAGAAGAAAAGTGAAACACTAAAACGCTGAAGTGGACCTTTGCATGCATCACATGAGTGCCAGTTATGTTTGTATTTTCTGTTTAGCCCACATTGTGAATTTCTTATGAAGTGAAGAAAACATTCTAAGCAGGCCAGAAGATTATCACATGAATCACTTCATCTTAGTAAAACCCAGGTGACATGTTTTAGCTTTAAGATTAGAACACAACTTTATTAAAGCCTTTACACGGTGCCGCACATAAATCATTTAAATAGAATCTATTGTGCATGGAGATGGATGCTTGAGGAGGATTTCTTCTGACTCTTAGAGCACCAGTGTTTCTCCTGGAGAGAAGAAGGCCAAGCACCACGAGCGCCTGCCGCCATACGTGTAAACATCTCATTTGAATTGATTTTAATGGAAATCCAGTGTTGCATAAATGTCATTTTGACGACCTTACCACCTCTTGTTGTGAAAAATAATAATGTAATGGGGAATACTGCATTGTCCTGTATGCCAGTGAAATCACTGCTGCAAAACATCACGCTCTGCCTGTAGATAAATAATCTTGTCAGAAATGATTGCTATTGTCATGTACTGTATTTTGCGTACACTTTGGGACTCACTGCTCAATTTGGGAAATTGCTCCAGCACAGATTTCCAGTATTATAACCTACTGCCCTAGGGATAATTACTTTGCTGTGCATTATATAATCCTTTTTGGACTCATATTCATAGATATACTCATTACAATGATTTAGTTCTCCCCCTGCAACACATTATTCATTTGAAGGGAAAAGGCTATTCATAGCATGTTCAGGCTTTCTGGAAACGCATCCGTACATCCTGCTCTGCAGTGGCTACACGGCCCTCGTCTATCCTAGTTTGTTGTTTATGTGTTTCATTTCACTTTTTATTTATACGTTGAAACCTATTTATACTATTCCAACTCGTGTGTGTGCTTTCCTCTTTCTTTTTTTGCTTTGCAGCTTTCAAAACACTCAGGACTCAGTGCACTTTTCTCCAGATCTAGATACTTTTTTTTTATTCAGTCAGGTCCCAGCTGAAAACCAAGTGTCTGCAACATAACACTGAGACTTACTGTATTTCTTCAATTTCTAATTTAAGTTTTTTGGTACACAAAACATTTTTTTTCTTATCTGAATTGAGGGTCTAAGGAAAGAGGGTGCTGCACACTGCAAGGAACTCTGGGGTGAATTTATCATTTACAGCTATATAAATAAAATTTATATCATAAAAATTATTTTTCTTTAACACTAATTAGCCCTTGTTTAAATTAGCAACAATTAAATTTAAAATCAACATTCTTTAGTGTTATTATTAGGAGAGAACACTGAAAAACGAAGGTAATCTGCTTCATGACACTGACTGTGTGGGTGTGGATCTATCAGATGTTATTTACAGTGACCCAACAAATCCTGAGTGGCGCAAAGATGATTATAAATTTATGTTCTCCTGGGTCCCGCACACTTTAAACCAATGAGGAAAAAAAAACAGAAATCTGTGAAAAAATAACACAGTTCTAACTTCAGGAGACAATAGTATATTCATGTAGGATCCCATCGCTCATTGCAAGCAGCTGATTGGGCTTTAATTTGAAATAAATGTAGATAATAATCCACAGCACAGCTGGTCCTCGGGATTTAAAAAAAAAAATCATCTTCTGGTTTTAATTACATCCTGCTCCTTTGGGATTGGTTTAGAGAAATCAATAAGAGATACCTGGATCTGGATTATCAGTGTCATTCATCAAAGCTGACTCGTCTTTTTGTGCTTTCATCACAGCTACTGTGTCCTATGAAGTTGATTTCAAGTCTGATTTCGATATGATCATTAGAGATTAAAGTGCAGTGATAAAGTGGTTAAAAATGAGTCAGTCGCATGTGGTGGAGAGTGGAGTTCAGTCTGTGAAAAGATGCATGGATGGACACATGAAAGTGCAACAACAGACAAAATAAACGCTGATGTCAGTGGCCGATACCTTGAAATACTATTGAGGCCATTTTTCATGCAAACTGCAGTGTCGCTGCACGTATTACCTTTTTTTTCTCTCTACACTGTAGGAGGCAAACTGGCCGAGGCTGAGCTGCATCATAAAAATGCCACAACACATGCACAGTGCATCCAGATGGCCTGTGGTTCAGCTCAGCCACAGGAGGTCTCCACCACACACCAGAATATCATGTTCCTCCGCGAGACCCTGAACGATTTGCCGTGGCCTTTAATGTTATCAGCGTGATCATGCAGACCGCGGCCCCAAACATCAGTGACAGACAGAAATATTGAAGACACAGCACATTTGGGTTGCCGTTTTCCTTTAATTCATTTGATCCATCAAAGGATTTACAAAGCCTGCTATTTAAATGCTATTTTTTTTTCCCAAAACGATAATACCATTCATGAATACAGCTGCACATTATTGACATATCTGGACTCCAATGAAATTATTCTGTGCAGAGTAGCACCCAGAAAGTCAATGAAGAGGCAATATTTCATATCATAATAGTTCTCTCTTGTATAAATAGAAATAAATCCATGCAATATTCATCTCTAGCCGTTGTATTTCTTGTTTCGGATTTGGCACCATCCTTAAGATGAGGTCAGTGAGAGTGCCCTGAGGTCGGTCTCAGGTTTTCAGATAGGAATGAAAGACAATAATTATCCTGAAAACAATTTGAGTACACACTAGTGTGTGTTTGTGATCAGAGTTTGATTCCTAATGCAATGGCTATTCAAGTACCAAGAGGAAATTTCTCTCAATTTTACAGAAACAATGATGCAAAAAGCCTGAACCACCAAAGGCATCATATTATGTAAACGACCCTTACCGTTGTTTTTAAAAAATACTTAGATAGTATCAATAATTGCATGATTTATAAATGTTTTTTTCTAAGTATCATACAAGCTTAGTAGCACTACACGTCATGTAGCTGTCAGTGCTGTGCAACAAATATTCAATAATACTACTGATAATAACAATATTAATAACGATCATAACAATTCATCGTAAAAATTAGCAAATGCTATTCAACTACCATGTAAAGGAAATAGTTCGACAGTGTGCTTTTTCTTCCAAAAACAAAACAAAACGGAAAAAAGGCTGCGGGATCACGGCGTGAAGATCACACTGCTCCCGCAGAAATTGGCACTGTAACATACTGTACACTCTAAAAGACTGACAGTCCCTCGGAAACAGAGGAGGCTGTCAAAAAGGAGCAGAGAAACATGCAGGCCTCTGGTTTGGCATTAATGTCAAAGGCCTTGCCATTCACTCTAGGACAAGCAAAAAGAATCAGGCTCAGGAAACATGCCCAGAAAAGAAACGACTCCGTTAAGGAAATAAGAGGAGAAGATGTCCTGCAACTTGTAAAAATATTCCAGTCGGGGGCGGCAGGATTAACTAATAGTGTCTCTGATTTGGAGTGGATGAAGTATACGAAGAGTAAATCAAACAGAGCAGCAAAGGTAGAATGCATTAGAGCGGGCCTGGGAAGGAGGTGGCAGATTCATAAATAATTTTTGACTTAAGGGTTGTTTGCACAGTGATAACCCTGAAGAACTCATCTCGCTGTTGAAACATTAGCTCTGCATCTTTCAATAAACGCAGCCTATCTATTTATTTGCAGCAGAAGTGATGCGCCGCCACCTCCTCCTCCTTATTACGAGACCGGATTGCAACCAAAATTATTTACTACGTGGGATCAGGTTGGTGTTTCGGTGCGCTTAATCTGAATCTGACTTTACTGCAGCGCTAAAAACGAGGCGGGTTAATTGTTGGCGACTCTGGAGGCAAATTGAAACCGAAACCACTAGTGAGGAAAGTGTCAGATTCCAGTGGTGCTTTCGGTAAGTGTTGCTACAAATAGCCAAACGTGCACACTGAGAGCGATAACATAAAAAACTCAAATTATGTTCAAGGTAATACAAAGATTTATGCTTTTTTTTATTATTATTCAGATAAAGGGAAGGGGAATAAATGTTTAAAAAAGTTGCAGACGCTGGGCAAATTTCTGTTTCCTGAGGCAAGTTAAGATCTAGCACAAGAAAAGAAACGAAAAAGAAAAAAACAAAACATCTCTCATCTCATTAAGCACTGAGCAAGGCTGTTCTCTAATAACAAAGCAATAACAAACCTATTTAACAAGACATGATACGCTCACTGGGTTGCCAGTTTGGTAGCCGACTCCCCCAAAACCTTCAGCCACCGGGACAGAGCTGACCAACAACAGAGTGTCCACCTGGCAAAACTCAACTCAATGCCTATGGCCAGTAGCTTCAGGTGTGGTGAAGACAGAGAAGCCAGGCAACACCATGCCTGCACCTGTACAGCTCTACCCGCAGGTCATCAGAGGATGGTGCAGAAGAACTTCTTCTCCCGGAAAGGGTTCTCGGAGGCGGGGACGGGCACGATGAGGGGGTCCTCGCGTATGTGGGCGTCGCAGTACGCCATCAGGTCTGCAGCTGCTTTGGATACCTGAAAGGTTGAGATGAAGCAGAAAGACGTGCACAGGTGATCAGATCTTCTAAATAAATAATAAGTGTTCTCTTTCCCTTGAATCTCTTTATCTGAAACATCTCTATTTCTAAATGATGTTGTTTATCAAGCATGTTTTTCCAGAATTCTCCTCTCCACCATGCTTTATTCATAATGTTTTCTACAACCTCGCCTTCATTAAGACAGTGTCTGGGGCTGTTTCTAGTTTTTCTTACGTGTTGTTCATCAGCCATGTGACCTTAAAGTTCAGATTCAGCCTGGGGCCAATGTTGCTTCTCCCCTCTTCGCTATGTGATCTCTGCGCTGTTAATATCTAAAGAAGGCACAAAATTCCCCAAGAAAATAATAACTTTAAAAAAAGCACTACACAATGTAAACCAGATGAATCATTTTATGGAGTGAATCATCTGCTCGCTTCCAGTCAACAAAGTATCTTTGTTAAAGACAAAAGACAAACAGACAGTCAGAGGAGTCGATTTCCAACTTGGCACGAAAACTGTAATGTTGTAAGAATAACTTGAATCTGTGTGTAAGCAGAAATGTGCTAAAGTCATAGGTTGAGTATAACCTGAACTACTTTCCAGAAAGAGTATATGAGTAGTGAATGATGGAATAGAGTTGAATGTGCTGTTTTGTATTACACAGACTAAAAGATGACAGCCATGCTAGCAGCTATGAGATATTTTAGAGGGAATTTTCATTTTGCTCATGCAGCAATGCTTTAAGCTAAATGTTAAAGATAGCACGTTAACATTCTCATGATAGACTGTATATAAAAGATGGATATCTGAGTCTGAGTGAATGTGAATGTCTCTGAGAAAATGACCCTACTGTCCCTTACCTTAACTTTTCCTAATGAGTTTTTGTTGTCTCAATTAGGGATGTTCCGATAAAGTTTTTTTGCCCCGATCCAATCCGATCTTATCCAAGTCACTGGATATTTTTATCTGCCAAGTCCCAGTCCGATACCATTTTCCTAAATAATACTCATGTCAAGTATTGCAGACTAGCTGTAGTACCTGATAGCGTCACCTGGTTGTTCTTATTGTTTAATACTATGGCGGCCAGAGGAGGCAGCCATGACAAAGGTGGAAGGTGCACCATGACAAAGTCTTCTGTGACACTTAATGACTCTAGCCAGCACACATACGGTGCTGCAAGCCAGGATCAACTAAGTCAACATTCATATCAGCACAACACAAATGGCCAGTGTACTGAATTTGTATTACAAACTAAATAATTATTGATTGATTTTAAAATGTACAACACCTGCGTGACAGTGGACGGAAACAAAGGATCAGGCTTAGGGGTTGTCCTGAGACTGACCAGTTAAAAATTCCTGATCTCAATTTGAAAATCGCACACCCCTAGTCTCATTTGCTAGTTTCAAATCTCCTTCAATACAGCATAATGTTCATATTGTAAATTATCGTCCTATTTTGAGTAAAATTGGCAATAAAGCTGAGTATGTTTTATGGCAGGGCTAATGTGGCAGACTGACTGAGCAACATTACCACTAGCAATTAAAAAAAATAAAAAAACTCCAATCAAAAACAGAGATTCATTGTTTTAAAATTCCGTGAAAGGAATTCTGAAGCTTTGTTGCTGTATGTTTTGCCTTTAAGGTCATTTATATTTTTCATGTACATTTATTTATTAATCAAGGATAAAAGCTGGATTTTGTAAAAACTATCTTTAAAAGAAGATTGTAATTTTTTGGGAATATTTTGTTTGCTTGATGATGATTACTCTGATGGTGCAGGAGTCAAACAAGGTGAGTAGTCCTCGGAGTACGGGGGAACAGTCGTGTGACATGTTTTAATTCTAATAGTTTTGCACCGAAGCTCACGCTTGTCTGCAACTCGCTGTGTTTATTCTCAGAGCAGATGTTTTTGGGGATAAACTTGCACCAGATGAGACCTGACCGAAGGTTGTGCGGCTGTTTTCTCTTTGAAACTGCATATTGTCGGTGCTCCAGATCCGTCAGTGCCCGTGGCGGCTGCACTGATGCCTGTCACCTCAGCCTGAGGCAGGAGGATGAGGCGGCTCGTCGAGGTGACTGACAGGTGTTCGGGCTGGACCTTGACCAGCTCGGGGGAAAACAGAGCGGGGCTGCACTTCTTCCACCAAGGCAAAAAAGTAGCACGATGTGTTTTTCAAAGTCAAACAGTGACTATAAATTTTACAGTACAGTCAGACTGTATGCGAATCCAGGTTTCCACTTGGGAGATGAGTGGGAGGTTACGGGAGGGGAGGCGGCAAATGGAGAGCAGAGGAGCAGGTGCATCAGAGGGACGGTGAGGGCTCAGGGATCTACGTGGAGGACAGAGCCATCTGATCTCCTGCCTGCCACTTCACCTCACCCACTGCTGCTCTCACAGGAGAATACAACACACAAAATCCATCATGCTGCCTTTCAGCTTTGGTCCTCAACCTCAACTGTTATATTGTTATTTCCACCATCTCAGAGCCTCGAATGAAAATATGTGTAAAGGATTGCCGATCGATATCAGTTGCTGAGATCTCTGCGTTTTAAAAGAACAATAAGGCTCCTCTGATTCGATATTTTTCTCTGTGTCGTAAAATCCCAAGAAAAGACCAAAAACAGCAATTTGTTATTCAGTTTCTCACGTCTTTCTGACATCTCTAACCTCAGGCGCTCTGCCGCAAGCCCATTTGTTCCTACTAAATGTATAAATTAGTTCACAAAAAGATGCTTTCACTTTTAAAGAGGATCATAAATTTTTCAAAACAGCTGTGCACTGTCATTTTAAACTTGTTACTCAAATAAAAGAGTGCATTTGTTGGGGACTATTTTCTAACAGATTATCACACATTTGGTGGAAAGGAGGAGTGAACACCAGGTTTTAACTGAACAATTGGTTTTAATAATAATCATAATAATCTAACCTTTATTGATCCCCTTGGGGAAATTCCTTCTCTGCATTTGACCCATCCTATTCAAAGTTAACCTTAACTATACATACTAGGAGCAGTGGGCTGCCGCGGTGCAGCGCCCGGGGAGCAGTCGGGGGTTAAGGGCCTTGCTCAAGGGCCCACAGTGGTGGTGACTGGGACAAGCAGTCGCTCTCACTTTCCCACCTCAACCTCTTGCCAGTCTGGGGACTCGAACCTGCGACCCACCGGTTACAAGTTTCACTTCACAAACCATTAGGCCCACCCTGCCCCCAATGTTTTGATACTTCCATGGGATTTACTGACTAAAAGAAACGTATAGAATATCACAAGCTTTACTACCTTGTTTATTTTCACATTAGGCAACATTTCAAGCAAAAAAAACCCCCAAAAAATGGTATTTTGATTTATCTTGAAATATGGAGAAAAAATTTTCACTAGATGTATAGTGTATAGAATAACTCAGTCTGGAAAGAATTGATTTTTTTAATAGTTGGGAGGATTTTGTAGGGGAGTGCATCGGCATAGAAAACTTAAAAAATTAAATTAAATTAAAAAGCAAAAAAAATAAAATAAAATAAAATAAAAATTTGCTTTGCTTTTGTGAAAATGTTTTTGGAGCACAGACTGTTTGGAATCTTTCTGGTAACACTGGCAAAGGCATCCAAAATAGTTTTTATTTTTTGCTTTGGATGACATTCAGATCTGGTTCCTCATTCTGAGCTTTGTGGTGATTTAAATGGTCAAACAAATTAGTCATATTGCCTCATGTAGTAGCACCAACTGCAAAACACTGCAGAGTATCTGTTTTTGGTCAATATCATCTTTTCTGTAGCCAAATTCATCAATCCAACTGACGAGAGCTGCGTTTTATGGCCAAAAGGATAATCATAAATATTTTTGTCAATACTGAGATCACAATTAGTCTGTTCATTGCAAATTTTTATTAACAATGCGAAATATTGTGATTGCACTTTCACATTTTAATAAAGAGCATTGCTTTCACTTCCATGTTGTGCTACAGTCCTGCTAATGTACAAACCTTTGCATAATCTTCACCTCCTTGAGCTAAAATAGAAATAAAATTGTACCTTAAACACCTCACTTCCTGAATACCTGCTTATCATTAGACACGACAATTTACCAATGTTCCCTAAACGCTTTGCATACGGGCTACGCTAGAAGCTAGCTGGGCGGCTGTGCACAGAGAAGCCTCTAGTCTCCACTCAGTTACTGCAGCTCAGACAGCTGAGACCAAAAATCCCTTTGAAAAGAGTGAAATGAAGCGTTCTGCTGTCAGATTTACCCAAGCTGAAAGCAAATGGGTTTTATCGGTTTCCTATGAGCATTTTAAACATCAATATCACAATCAATCATGTTCATTCAATCGTAAGAAGCCAAAATCATGATCATTATTTATATTCAATGAATTGTGCAGCTCAATAATTGATGTGGCTTTTTTTTGGGAACCAAATCTTCCTTTTTAGTGTTTCTCTGCTGTTCCTGGCTCACTCTGCTGTCAAAATGTGAAGTCTGCACATCAACAAGCTCGGTATCTTTTAAATAAAGAAAAAAACTGTTTATCCAGGAACCATTAAATTGGAATAAATGAAGTTCCATCAGACAGACTTTTTTTCTAGATTAGTCATAGAAAATGAGAACTGTGCCAGGTTTCTTTTTGTATCAAGCGGGGAAAAAAATAATTGTAACATGATGTGTTTTAATTAACTTTCCTTACTTCACATTGCATTGTGACTATTGCCCATGTACACACCACAATGTCAAGGCACATACAATATGTCCCGCTGCTCTATTTTGACAATACGCTCAGCAAACCACTGAGCTACCAGCAAATCTGAGACAAGACTAAGCTTTACAGAGCTATGGATATAGCAGTGTTGAGTAGGGGTGGGACAAAATATCGATACAGCGATATATCGTCGTCCCTCCTCGTACGATATGATTATCGATACGCTGGCGCCAAATATCGATACTTTCATTAATATAATACAGCGCTCTAATAAGGCGCTCTAAACCCTGCCAGATTCCCCTGCCAGCTGCCATTTCCCCAGCGTCACTACTTAATGACTCCACATGGTGGCGTTTGTCACATGAATGAGGGAGACTTGAGCGGAAATGAATTGGCCTAAGAAGAGTTTGTACAGGTATAATGGAGGACAGCAACGCTACCGTAAGAGACGCCCCATCCACGTTTAAGTTTCCAGATATCGTGATGTATTATGTGATTGTCTTGCAATATATTGATTATTGCGGTATCACTGTATCGTGTGATAGTATTGGTATCGTGAGCCATGTATCG
Organism: Chromis chromis; assembly: GCA_900302755.1. Lineage (NCBI taxonomy): Eukaryota > Metazoa > Chordata > Actinopteri > Pomacentridae > Chromis > Chromis chromis. The sequence goes on from OMNN01025687.1 coordinate 10,304, forward strand.
CGGTACCCTGTGGTTCCCACCCCTAATATTGGTTATTGGTCTTTGACTACTAATTATCTGTATCAGTATCGGCAATGAAAAAAACATTTTGAGTTGAACCCTTGTTTGCATTGGTCAAGAAGAAAAAAGATGAGATGCCTCGTCTTAATAGGATACAATATTAATTCAGATCCTTGATACAGTCATCATATGGAGGATGACTTTGTGAATCCACTACAAGCTGTCTGTCGGTCTAGTTGTGTCTTCACATGCAGGAAGGACACTTTTTTTTGTTTATGTTGCACGGAGATTTGGTGGTAACGAGGTCAAGTATTATACTGTAGAAAAACAATGAAGTTTCTCCAGATAAATAGCTATATTTTTATCCCCACTATGTTGAGACTACTTCAGGTTGTTTTTCATGGACCAGGGGACGGTGAAGGACTTTACGTAGACTTGCATATTATTTTGAAATACCCAACAACTAACTTGAACTACCTTGGCTCTGCTGCTTTGACCAATGCTAGTGTGATAGCTGCTTGCACTGGTGCCTCAACAGCTAAGCCATCTCTTGCTGCTACTACAACTGCTATTTCTCCCACAAAGACTACAACTGCTGCTTCTAAAACCACTGTTAACACTAGAGCAAGCACTAGCGCTGGGGCCACATTCCTCTTGTTTGCAGCAGTATGATGTCAGAGCTGAACTCATAAGTACACACACAGACCTCTGCTCTGTTATGCTCTTGACTAACTGGTGCCAGCACAGCTAAAGTGGTGTCTGGGTGAAAAGTCTGTCTCTTTTTTTTTTGTTTAAATTGCCGCTATCCCAAGACACGAAGGTCCAGATAATTTCACCACAAATTCCCCGGTGCCTCTGGGTTGCAGTTCGTCTGCGGCAATATTTGAGGACCTGATTAACTGGGCAGATGAGACACTTTTAGGCATGACTTGTGTGTTTGTGTTCTTTTGGCACTTCCTATCTGAGAGGTTGACATGTTTTGTTAAGTCAGTTTAAGCAGACTAAATATAGAAGAGGTGGAGAAAGACCCCGTGAAGATGCATAAGCAGTCTACCAGGCTCCACAGGGAGTGTGTCAGCCAGGGCAAATGGGCCATCAGTTGCTGCCTTAAAACAGAATTGATCTCAGACAACATGAGCACTGCTGCTCTCACTGCAGAGACTGCATTGTTGTGCTATTTATTAGGCAGTTTATTGGAGAAGTCTGGTGGTAGTAAAGCCAGGCTTCATTAAAGCGAGGAAGGCCGATAGCTAGAGTACTTGAGCTGGCTGACCAAACAGTGCTCATTCTCTCAAGTTGTTGTGGGGCAGCTCCAGTTCCTGCAGACCAGAGGACGTCTACGCTATACAATCCTGTGTGTCAGTAGTATGTAGTAATAAAGGAGTAAAGCCAGGAGGAGTTTACATTACCACAGAGGACCACGTTATCAAGATTGTCATTTGTCTCCTGCGATAACGCCCTGTATCAAGCTTCAGTAATCTTATCTGGGATCTATTGTTTAAATGTGTGCCTTTCTCACAGACCTTCTGCTGTTCTGGCATGAGAGTCAACTTTGTATTCAAAGGCATTTTATTTCCAGACCCAGTTATTCATCGGATCAATATATGACAGAAGGGGAAAGTGCTAACCCTGTTTTCATTGAGTTTATATAAAGGACATGCCTTTAGCCTGAACTCATTCATAAAACTGTTACAGGGAAAAGAAGGTTCAAAGCCTGTTTCTTTCACTGGGAGAGGTTTTTTAGCTGTGGTGGTGGTGGGGGCTACATTCTCCTTGTGTTTACTTCCCTCATTTGTTTTTTGGAATCTGGTTTGAGTGTTTTGTCTCATTCATAACTCATAGGCTGCTTCTAAAGAAGAACCATGTCTGTGCATGCTGGGAAGCACTCTCTCTCCCAAACACACAAACCCGCACACACGCTCACACATGGAACAGCATGGGGGATGTTTTTCCGGTGCTTTGTATGGTCTGAGGAGATGAAAGCACATCATTAAAGTACAAAGTAGGTCTTCTGGGATTTACTGGAAGGAATTTTTGTCTTTTGTTAACCCCTGGCTGAAGGGATTACACATTAAACTAGAAGGATTGTCATCAGGGTTATTGTTTAGCATGCCACTAGAGCCTAATTTGTCATACCTGTCACTGTTTGTGCATTTATGTAATATAGTTTATAGTCATTTGACTGGCATGTTATCCTGACAAGACCATCCATTCATATCATTAGTATACAGAAGGATTAGGTATGTCTAGAGACGGCACAGGGGTTAATGTTTATCTGTCACAAGTCAAGACGAAATTCAAGTATGGAAGCAATTTTCTAAACTTATTGTCCCTCTGTGTTGGATTTGAATGCTTCTGACTTTGGCGACTTCTAGTGGTTGAATCAAAAAAAGACATTGGCAGACAGCAGTGCATGCAATTTCACACCCACTTTGAAAGAGGCTGAGTGGGTTAGGGCTGGGATCGAATCCTCGGATCAGATTTGAGTCAGAGTGTAAGAACACCTCTTTAAAAAGTAATTTCTGTCTGTTTAGTTCTGCTTCATGATATCATTTGCAAAATGTCAAACTTTTGGCAGAAATCAATAGAGTGAATAAATGAGGTTATTTTCAAACAAAACAGCAATTAGAGTTTGCAGTTTAACTTGAATGTAAGACAGTGAGAGATTGTCTGAAATCAGCTCATTGCAGATATATCTGTATCTGTTTATATGTTGGCAGAGAAGTAACCAGAAACTGCAACACAGATGTGCTAAAGATATGTTTGTGTCAGTGGAGACGCGGTTTATTTTTCAACTATAAAATATTCCTCTCGTACTGTATGTTGGTCACAGTTTTTAATCACCAAATTATGTCAAATATTTATTTAAAGTCGCCTGGGATCTTTCTGTGTGGAGTTTGTATGTTCTCCCTGTGCAGCGTGGGTTCTCACCGGGTACTCTGGCTTCCTCCCACAGTCCAAAAACATGCTGAGGTTAATTGATGATTCTAAATTGTCCGTGGGTGTGAATGAGAGTGTGGTTGGTTGTTTCTCTCTATGTGGCCCTGTGATAGACTGGTGACCTGTCCAGGGTGTCCTCTGCCTTTGCCCGAGTCGGATGGGATAGACTCCAGCCCCCCTGTGACCCCTACAGAGGATTAAGCGGTGTATAGATAATGGATGGATGGATTTATTTGAAGTTAGGAAAACCATTGAAAACCATTAACCCTTTAAGACCTGAGCCTCAAAATGTCCATCTGGTCTTTTTTTTCTTATTTTGATTACAAAAGGGTCAGAAAATGTCATTTTTTCAGAAGAAACTTTCAATATCTGGCAGTTATTTACAATTTACTGCCTGTTATAAGAGTGTAATGATGGTTTGAAATGAAGAAAAACACAAAAATGGAATTTGATTTTAGTGTTTTAGTGGGGAAAAACAATGAAATTGAGCATACATTTTTTGTATTTTTTTTTTAATCACACAGGGCAGTTCTCCGCTCTCTGGGAACAAAGGGGCTGATTGTAGAGCTTCCTGGGGGGGCATGAATGAAATTACCATAATGACGCCATATTGGCCGTTAAGTGCATCAGCTTTCAGAAACCGTTGGATTAGCACAAACGGTGACATAATTACGGTATTCCAAAGTGTGCTTGCCCAAATGTGTCACCAATGACGCACATGGTTCAATGAATATCACTTTAAAAATCTGACCATAGTATATTTTACATTGGGCAAGCCAAGACCAGACCAGTTGTCCTAGCTGTCCAAAAAATGCTCCATTTCAATACTTCTCAGTGTAGAC